>UELV01079312.1:0-12070 GCA_900490015.1 Megastigmus stigmatizans | reverse complement strand
CTTTTGTACCGTCTATGTGTAGCGTCACGTTTGTTGATGAGTAGTTGAAGCTCCGCGCCAATCCATGGGGCTTTCCCTCTACGAGGAGTCACAGTTTTCAAAGGAGCCAATTCATTAATAGCCTCCAATAGATTGACGCTCAGGCATTCAAGCGCCCCATGAATGTCGAAGTCAGACTCTAAGGTATTTGTGGAAAACGTCGACCATTTGCAGCGACACAAAAACTCATTGAGCTCAGTCGGGTTTATCTTACCGTAGCTTCGAAAGCTGAAAGTCTCTTTGGGAGGAGACACAACATGAATATCAATGGTAGCATCAATGATATTGTGCCTGCTACGAAAAGGCGACAAGCTATTCCCACAGCGACAAGCTATTCCCGAGAGAGAGAGAGAGAGAGAGAGAGAGAGAGAGAGAGAGAGATAGAGAGAGACTAAGCGAGCAAGTCCGCACAATAACACGCGCGTAAACAAGGACCCGCAGCTCCCACCTAAAGACACGTCACCTGCTCCTCTACTCGACACCGACAGGAATAGCAGCCAGCGAGGGGAAGCGCTTGTGGGTAGCGAGGCTACAGGCATACTGTACGGCGTGCAGCGGGTTGCCGTCGTGTGGGCGCCTCAAACATTTTCGGCAGGTGTACATCGGGTTGCCGATGCACAGGATACAACTACTCCTCTTCATACCTCTACGTCGGCCAAGATCTACATGAAGAACAACATTTCAAATATTTCCGCCGTACATACTTGTATATCATCGACCATGGTCGATCTTATTGGTGCGCAATTTTAATTGATTGGCAGAACATTGGCCGATTTCCAGTCTCGGATTGAGAGGAGGCTTGATAGTGCTGCTCTAAACCTTCCAGCTGACACACCAGCAGTGAACCAGTTGTTTCATGATCTTTGCGTACAAGTCTCATCTCTTGAGCGAAAATTGGACTTGCACGCATCCCAGCTGGAGGGCCTGCACGACGATCGGCTTCTGTTACTGCATGAAAACTCTGTATTAAAGGACCAAATTAACTCCCTTTTGCGTAAGATTTCGGCCATGGTCGATGACGTCTCGCTTCTGACAAAGAATTGTAATAGCAGTCTAATTAATACTGACGAAAATGATCATGTAAATAACGCGTTGCAGGTTTTCGTCTCTTTAGACTCCGGAACAAAATCTGCACCGTCTCGCCGCTCCCTTCAGGGGAGCCGTACCGCGGGTTCCACCGACAGTGATGAGTGCTGCGAAATTCTTATGAATAGTATTGTCCAGAAAATTCTAAAAATATAAATCTTGAAAATGTTGCTTTTGCAGTACTCAGCACGGTCCTCCCTACTCTTGAAAGGGAGAAAGTCGTTGGTGCCCGTGTACTGCAGCCTCGGGGAGCGAGCGCTGGACGGAGGGAGGAGCCTGGAAGTGGCGCGGTGTCGGAATTGAGGCGACCGCCACCTTGTGCGGTTCACCTCGCCAGTGAAAAACGCATTTTTGATATTCTTCGCGCTAAGCGCTCTTATTCCAATAATTACCTCACCGCCAAAGATGTCAAATCATCTCCTCTTGGCTTTGAATCTGCTAGACACTTGCCAGATTGTAAGATCTATATAAATGAATTATTACAGTCGGAAATGTATCGTGAATTTTTAAGCTTAAAGCAGTTGGCATTAAGTCTAGGCTTCAAATACATCTGACACAGTGGTGGCAGGTTTTTGGTCAGGAGGAAGGGTGGAGAGCGCGCACATGCATTTGCCTCCACTGCAAACCTGCGGGTGATTGCCAATGCTTACTGTAGAGGGTGTGGGCGCTCCATTTCTCAAAATCATGCTGAGGAGGGGAGCGACAATCCTAATATTAGTGGCGCGGCTGATAATCCCACAGGACTTCAGCGGAGGGTTGTTGGTGAGGTAAAAGAGAGGAGACTGAGAGCTGGCTTTCTCAACGTGAATTCCATCAGAGCTCACGTTGAGCAAATCCGTTAATTTCTTCGCGATAATCCGTCCTATCACCTGTTCGGGGTCGCCGAGTCGTGGCTTGGCTCAGTCGTGGATGATATACTCATTCAGATCGATGGGTTTAGTGTTTTACGTCAGGATCGTAATGTGCATGGTGGTGGTGTTGCCCTTTATATACCTAATGATTATAAGGCCAAAATACTTGCTAAATCCAACATCTTCGGACCTGGTAGGCCAGGTATCACCAAATTTATTTTTGTGAGGTTCAAAAGGGTAACACCCCACCAATCATTGTGGGTGTTATTTATCGCCCGCGCAAAATAGCTTTTAACAATGATCCTGACTTTCTCAATTCGTTTAAAGACCTCAGTGGTAATTACAGCCACAAGCTCATTATATGCTACCATCGACATTCACTTGGTATCTCCCCCTAAAGAAACTTTCAGTTTCCGAAATTTTAATAATATTAACTTGGTTGAGCTTAGTGAGTTCTTCTTCCGCTGCGATTTGTCGCCGCTTTCTCAAAATACCTTAGATTCTGACTTTGACATAAATGGGGCGTTTGAATGTCTTAGTATCAATCTATTGGAAGCTATAAATGAACTTGCACCGTTGAAAACTGTAACTCCTCGTAGAGGAAAAGCCCCATGGATTGGCACCGAGCTTCAACTACTCATCAACAAATGTAACGCCAACCAACTTTCTGACGCTCTTGATCATGGGAAAGATATTTGGAGGGAAATGAGTAATCTTGGCCTCTTACCTAAGAGCAAGGAGGAGTTATATAGTTCGTTTATTTAATTTCTCCTTTGCTCAGGGAGTCTTCCCAAGTTCTTGGAAACCGGCGCAGTTACTGGCTTTGAAAAAGATTTCCACCCCATCTGTAGCTTCTGACTTTCGTCCTATCGCCCTACTGTGCTTCCTTTCCAAGGTACTCGAGAAGATTGCACACTCCCTAATCACCAACTATCTCTCCAGATCCGGCATTCTCTACCCTTTACAGGCAGGGTTCAGACAGCATCATAGTACTCAGACAGCCCTGCTTAAACTAACTGAGGACATTCATATAGGTATTGATCGAAGGATGATCACCTTGCTGTTGCTCCTTGACTTCACCAAGGCATTTGATACCATCTCTCCTTTGAGACTGTTGTGCTCGGGTATCTCGGGTTCTCGAGGTCCGCACTCCTGTGGATTAAATCGTATTTACAAGGCCGTACTCAACGCGTTTTATCTAAAAATGTTTTTTCTTCGTGGGTTGAGACCCATTTGGGTGTACCACAGGGGTCGGTTCCCGGGTCTTTGCACTTCAGTCTCTACATCAAAGACCTTAAAGACCTTTTTGACCGTGGGGCGGTCAAGCACACATTATATGCCGATGACCTCCAGATTTATCTGCAATTCCCTGCGGATGAACTTCTGGAGGGCATAGCTCGCCTGTCTGAAGTGGCACGGTTGGTATCGACGTGGGGTGAGCGCTTGTCTCTCCGTCTCAATACTGGCAAGACTAAAGCAATTTTATTTGGTTCTAGAAAATATGTTAATGATTTGGTTAAAATGGGATTGCCAGACGTTCATATGGGGAGCGGAGCACCTGTGCCTTTTTCCGACGCCGTCGTGAGTCTCGGTGTTACATTAGATAGTAAGTTAACGTGTAAACCTCTGGTCGATTGTATAACTAAAAAAGTCAATAAAGCCCTTTACAGCCTGCGGTGTATAAGGGCATGTACCACCGAGGCTTTGCGCAGAAGACTGGTTGAAGTTCTAGTCTTACCACATCTTGACTACTGCGCTGTAGGGTGTCTTGATGCGTCGGACGAGCAAAGATTACGATTACAGAGACTGAACAACACATGTGTGAGATTTATATATGGTGTTAGGAGGGATGAGCACATCACCCCCTATAGAAAGCAGTTGGGCTGGTTGCGCGTTGAGAGTCGAAGAATGTATTTGGCCGCCTTCCTTATGTATAAAATCCTTCGACTCAATGAACCAAGTTATTTAGCGGCATTTTTCAGTAAACACCAGTCCAGATGCACTAGCAGGGGTGATGCACAAGAACTCTCGGTGCCAAGAGTGCGCACGGAAACTGGTATGAGATCTTTCCAGGTGCAATGTGCACGCTATTGGAACTCTCTCCCACTAAATCTGCGCAATCTTCCATCTTTGTGTGGATTTAAGATGGCGATCCTGAAATACCTCCTCGAGCTCGAGCCCTAGTCATCCAGAGACGGGGCCTGTGGTCTTAGTGCTGTATAGACTTACACCTACACAGGGGACAAGCAGATAAGTTTTCTTTATGTTAATTTATTTTGCTTTGTCCCCTATACATCGTTTTTAAATTGTGTGAGTGTATTTATTAGTGTAAATGGGTGAATGTGTACTATGAGTGAATGTTTAAATTTTGGAATAAAATTTGGCTGATTTATTATAATTATTAATTCATATCTTGGAACATATATTTTTTTTATTGAGTTCTATCAACGGAATTTCTTACACTGCATCCTCATCCCACATCTATCAATTAATCAAATCCACATCCACACGATACATATAATACAATACATAGATCGCTCTTGGCGACTATTGAATGGAGTCTTTCCTCCCGGTCTTTTTATCCTAATATGACGTTGTCGATCTTAAGGACGTTGTCCAGCCAAGCCTCGGGTAATTTTTGACTGCCCGTTTCCGCGCCTATTAATTAAATTTACACCGATTTCAATTTATACCAACACTACTATTTCGATTATTATTTTCTTACTTATCCCTTTCGGGATAGCGGCACGCTTGAGCGAAATTATATAATTCTACACTGAATTTAGGAGCGCAGGAGCGCCTCGCAAGCCTCCTGGTCTCGTTCTGCCCGCACGATCAGTTGCGTCGGATTCGACCCCCCATCTTTCGCACTTACATAAATACACACACACATACCTTCGATTCGCGATGCTTCGCGAATCTTCTATGCCTTCGCGAGACTTCAATATAAATAGATTTAATAAATCCGTTACAATCACCCCCCTTCGATGCACATTACTAAAGGGGATCGAATGTTCTCCATACACAGAGTGCGCAACTGTATAAATATGCCAAACTAGAAAAAGCGCGGGAGTCTCCGTAGATATACACAGTCACACCCGCTATACATTCCATTTTCTTACTGATATATACATCTACAGATTTTATTAATTTATAATAATATAGATATGCCGTACATTAGTATATACATTGTTGATGGCAGATATGCCTTAATTATTTACATACTGAATTTGTTTACAAATAATCGTTCGGAATAACATTTACTTCAGAGACACAAAATAAACAAAACATATATACAAATTTATTCGGTATTATCAGATTGGGTATGATACGGTGTAAGATGCAGCCGGTTATATACACCTTTTAGTTTTTCTGAGTCTTCCGGTGAACTCAACTCAAACGCATTTGCGCCGACTTGCCGAACAATTCGAAACGGTCCCTCAAACACGTGGAAGAACTTATGTATTTGATTTTTCGCGGCATTCGAAAGGTGTGGCACACGCAAAAGGACCAAATCTCCCAACTTCAATTCTACTCTACTTGCACTTTTCTGTGACGCGCATCGTTGCTCGTAGGCATGTTGCATTCTCTCATTCGCCATTTGTAATTGTACCTCTCGAGCTAAAGTTTCTTTACGTAACCGAGGAAATAAATTCAAAATTTGCTCCCTTGGCAGCTTCCCAAAATGCAAGTGCAACGGGGAAAACCCAGCGCTTTGGTGCGTTGTATAATTTAGGCAGTCTTGAACAAAACCGACATCTTTTACCCATTTCGTATGCCGTCCGCTGCAATACGTGCGAATGATGCTGCCGATTTCGCGCATGGTTCGTTTGACAGGGTTTGACTGCGGGTGTCGAATTGATGAATAAAAAACTTTGATATCATTTGACTCGAGTCGATCTTTCCAATGCGGTGACACGAATTGAGTGCCGTGATCGGATAGTACTTTCTCCGGAGTGCCAATGTAAATAAAATAATGATTAAAAAGGTCATTCAAACACGTAAGCGTATTCGCTCTTTTTATCGGGTAGATGGTAACTAACTTGCTAAATAAGTCTTGTACGACAAAAAGATATTGCAATCCTCCCGTTAAACGCGGCAGTGGCCCATAAAAATCCACGCTCGCAAATTCGTTTGGCTTTTGAGCTTTCAAAAACTGATATGCCCCTTCCATCTTGTAATTTAGGTATTTAACCCTTTGACAGATATCGCACAACTTAGTAAAAGATTTAATATCGGCCCCCATTTTCCTCCAAAAGAAGAATTGACTTAAATACGCGAAAAGTTTATACGCACCAGCATGACCGAATCGTTCATGTATGGTTTTTAATGTGATACTTATCAGAACACGCGGGAAAAACAATTTCCAATCATTCGATCCTGATCGTGTAACATACAAAATATTTTGTTCTTCTAAAAATTCCAGTTTACTATTAGATTTTAGTTTAAATTTTGGAATTGTCGGATCGTTCATTTGATAAATAGCGAGATCGCGAAGCTCTCGTAGAAACCCGCACTTCATTGTGATTTCAGCGATTTGGCGAATGGAATTAACGCTGTTAGTTACTGTTCGAAGTCCACGAAGTCAACTCCAAGTCAAATAGTTTGGGTGTGTTTCATACGGTTGATCCGGAAAATTCCTACTAAAAAAATCAGCGACGATATTATCAACGCCCTTGCAATGGTTAATTGAAAAATCATATTCCCGTAGGGCTAAAATCCATCGAACAAGTCTCGCACTATGAAATGACGATGTTAATAAAAATGTAAGTGATTTATGATCAGTTATAACTTTAAATTTTGCACCGATTAAATAATACCTAAATTTCATTAAGGAGTACACAATAGCTAAGAGTTCCTTCTCTGTTGTTGTGTATCGAGTTTCGAACTTCGTAAGCACGCGGCTCACTAAGGAAACAATGCGCGGATTATTATCGCCATCGACTTGGTACAAGACACCACTGATGCCTACATCGCTCGCGTCAGTCTGTAAACAGAATTCGGTGTTGAGTAGATAGTGTCGCAGAGTCACCGCGCGCAAGAAATTTTCCTTCAGCGCCTCGAACGCGTTCCTGTGCTCGAGCGTCCAGTTCCACGAATTTCCGACTTGCAAAAGGTTTCGAAACGGCTCAATATAATTAGCATGACGTACGCTAAACCGTCGGTAATACCCGCACACGCCAAGAAAAGCCTGTGGCTGTTGCCGATTTACGGGGCGAGGAAAATCGTGAATTTTCATTAAATGATCAGGATCTGCGCGAATTCCACGCTCGTCCATAATAAAGCCTAGGAATCGCACACTTCGACTAAAAACGATGACTTTTCTAGACTCAAGGTGAATCCGGCATTGCGCAACTTTGTAAACAAACAATCCAAATGATTTACGTGTTCGTCAAATGATTTTGAAGCAACTAGTATGTCATCGACATACGCGGTTACAAACGCGGAGATATTGTGCAACGCAAGAAAAAGGGTGTGTATAAACCCTGAGCCAGCTGTTTTGATGCCAAATGGGATCCGTAAAAATTGATATAATTTGCCCTTGTACAGAAATGCCATGTATTTATGCCAGTCTTCTGTGAGCATGATTTGCCAATATCCCTTGACTAGATCAGTCGTGGAAAAATATACTGCGCCATCGTGCTTTTGCACGAGTTCCTCAATGCGCGGAGGAGACTCATTGTCGGAAGAAATGATTTTATTTAAAACGCGCACGTCTAAACAAATACGCACTTCTCCATTTTTCTTAACTATAACTCGAATGGGATTACAAAATTCACTGCTTGAATATTCAATAATACCTTGTTCTAGCATATTTTCGATTTCCCGATCAACAGCAGGCTGTTGATGTACAGGCACAGGATACGATTTTCGCACGAACGGTTGGTCTACTGTCGGGTTTATTGCGTGCTGATAAATATGAGTACATCCGGGCTGGTTCGAAAAAAACGTTTTTATGTTTGATTAAAAGGTTTTTTACTACGAGCTTTCCATTAAACCTTAATTCGCGAAGATTTTGTACTTAATGCTCGATTTGATTCTCAATCTTGCCCGCTTTAATGCTATCAAATCCATCCAGAGTTTCCTCTGTAACGCACGGTGCCTCACGTGCACCCCCCATTGTGTCTCTACCGTCGTGAAAATTGTTGACGCTACGATTCTTACCTTTTAAATTGACAGAACAAATTTTTAAACCGTAGCAAGCTGGTTCGCTGCGGTTGATTCCTATTGAAATAGGCCGATATGTCACCAATTCATCGGAAATTTTCTCACCTTTTAATTCAAAAGTTTTATCTCGGAAATTAAGAATACCTCCGTGCGATTTTAACCAATCTGCGCCTATAATAAAATCTGCGGATAGACCTGGCACCACAAGGCACGCGTATTCGATTTTATGTTTCCATATCTCCACGGGAAGATATACCTTTTTATGATACGAATAGTTTTCCTCCCGACAGCAACATATACGGTTAAATTGCTGACCGGCAACTCGGGAATATTATTATTTTCCTTTTTTAACTGATTGTAAAATGCGTCAGAAAGGCAAGTAACCTCGCTGCCTGAATCGAGCAAAATATCCACCGGTCGAGAGTATACCAGGGCTCGGACGCGCGGGCTTATTACGCGCGGGTCTGTTTCCTCGTCGACCGAACCATGAGTCTCCACCATGTCCCAACACAATTCCCTCACGAACTCAGAACACCCCAAAGATCGAATCGCACCACCGGCAGACTCATCCGCAGGCGTATGATTTATATTTCTCCAATCTCCTCCACGCGAAGAGTTATATACTCCCGCGCGATTCGTCCAAGGCCGTGCTTGATCGGATGACGAATCCTTTTGATTATTTTTATTACCCCGATCTCGCCAATTGTCTGGCGCGTCACTTCGGCTTTGTTCATTTCCACCTCGACCAGATGCACTATACCCCCCGCGTGATGATCTAAACGAGTGATTACGCTGCACGTCCTGTACAAAATTAACTGCGGATCTTTGGTCCTGCTGCGGAACTGAGCCCCGATATGCTGAAGGATTATTTCTCGAATAAGTTGGTCCCGAAAATTTGCTATCTGAAATTTCCTTACGTGATGAATCGAGTCTTCCAAGAGCCTAAGAGATGCGCTCGGTATCTGAATAATCGATTACAGACAAAACCTCCCTAGCACGCGACGGCAACTGATTTACAATATTTTTAGTTTCTACACCTGCTTCGACAGAGTAAAATTCTTTAAAAAATACTTTTTGAGCTTCTCAATAAATTCAGCCGGATTAGCTTTCTCCCCGCTATAATATGGCAAGGCTACAGTTACTTGAAGCGATTTAAAGAGCGAGTTTTAACCATGCTTTTCAGCGGTCTTCGCGGCAAGGACATTCGAAATGTATTTGATGACTTTTCTGCAGTGTATTAATACTTTAAACTTAAAAGAAATTCCGTTTGATTGCCACGAGTTGAGCGCCAATTGTAATTATTAATTCATATCTTGAAACATATATATTTTTTATTGAGTTCTATCAACGGAATTTCTTACACTGCATCCTCATCCCACATCTATCTCAATACAATTAATCAAATCCACATCCACACGATACATATAATACAATACATAGATCGCTCTTGGCGACTGGTCAATGGAGTCTTTCCTCCCGGTCTTTTTATCCTAATATGACGTTGTCGATCTTAAGGGGGTTTGTTCAACCAAGCCTCGGGTAATTTTTGACTGCCCGTTTCCGCGGCTATTAATTAAATTTACACCGATTACAATTTACACCAACACTACTATTTCGATTATTATTTTCTTACTTACCCCTTTCGGGATAACGGCACGCTTGAGCGAGATTACATAATTCTACACTGAATTTAGGAGCGCAGGTGCTTGCGCCTCGCAAGCCTCCTGGTCTCGTTCTGTCCGCACCTAAAATGCACCTAGAAATTATCATAACGAAGTGATTTAGATGTATTTTTTCCTCAGCTTTCCGATGATCTTATCAGATTTGTAAAATTTGCTTAATTTGACCTTGAAAAAATATAAAATGTGCTATATCTCAAAAAATGCATTTTTAATATTTTTTATGACCTACTAGATCGAAAGAGGAGGAAATTTTACGTCGATATATCTATTTTCTGGAAAGGGGTTTTTTGATTTTATCGAGATATCATTCAACAAACACAAGGCGCTCGACCAATCGCGGCGCGCCGGGCGTGCTCGACTATCCATCATTACAATTTATACTCCTAAGCTTTTAAAGCTTATTCAAGTCTTTTTAACAATTTTTGACTTTTTTAATTTAGGAAATAAATCGTACTCGGATGCCAAAGATGTTTTTTTAAGTTTCATAGTCTTACGATCTATTGGAATAAAAGCGTGATATTTTAAAGTACCTGGGATGAACTTGGCCTTATCGATTCGAACTTTAAATTTCTTTGAATTTTTTTCATAAGCTTCTTTACTACTAAAGAAAATTTTCGTTTCTTTGCAATACTTTTGTGCCCAATTATATAGATCGTAAGCTGTAAGTATTTTGTTAGTTCCTGTAAGCTGCAAGCTAGCTCTACGGGCTCCTCTTTTCAAATTTGCACCTATACCATCGCATCCACTTTTGCCGTGTGCAGTGGCAAAAAAATGCCATTCAGCTTTAATTTGAAAATCTTTTTCATGAAGAAGAAGATTATGAAAATTACTCTTATTTTTAAAATGTTGTGCTTCTCCGTCAGTCACATAATAAATTTTTTTAAGCTTATGATGACTTTTAAGATAATTTATAATGATTTTCTGATATTCATATACCGAAACAGTATCATGATTAAGATTATCTGAAATAATAGCTATGCTTTTGTGTTTAAGTTCATCCTTTATTTTATAATACACCGTAACTGTAAATATAGTTGCTTGATTATTATTCCAATGGAATGATTGAGTTGCATTTTGAGTAACAAAAGCGTAATTTTCGGCAAAATCAAAACAAATTACTACCTCTCCCTCTTCAAGATTTTCTTTCAAATTTTTAACAAAAACCGCTTGTTGTTTAGCAAAAAAATCGTGGGCTTTTAATTTTACAAATCTATCTTTAAATATTTCGAGAAACTTAAAAACTCTTAATGTTTCAGAAGTAATTGAGTAACGATCGGTTTGCTTCCATGATTCAAATTTAATTTCATGAATGCCATGATTTTTCAGAGCATTCGTTATAAGTTTTTCAAGGTTTGAAAAATTACTCTCGCAATCCAAGCAATCACCTAAGAAACATTTATCGGATGGTTGAGTACATACAATTTTTCTTATTCAGTCGTGATAATCTTCTAAGGGTGCAATAGTATTTTGTGTTAAGTGTTTCAAATTAAGAGCGTCTAGCATAAGTTTCACATTTTCATGATGCACGGATACGCATACATTATGTGTGCCACTAGTTCCAGCCAATACACAGTGTGGTGGTTTTAATTGCGTGAATTTTGTATAGCCTATCTTGACACTTTTATATTCATTTTTAAATAAAATATAAATTTTATTCAAATTACCGAGAAGCAATCTCTTTTGAACGTGTAATCGTTCACCAGTAACTTGTTTTATTGAAATAAAATCTTTCATTCCAGGCAATAATTTACTGAAGTCGCCACGGTCATAAAAGTTTTTTGCCAAATTTTTAGTTTCATTAGGAAGCTCTTTTCCTTTATTTTTCAATGGTACAGTTAAAATACTTTTATCTGTATCTGTCTTTAGAATTTTTCTTGCTTCCCATTCTGTACAACTTAATTTTTCCATTAAATTTGTACGTGACCAAAATGTAGGAGCGAGCGAAAGTAACAAAATTCTTTCTTCTTTTAATTTTGTTTGAGAAAGCTTATTTTTTAAATTTTCAACTACTACCGTGGCAGCTATATGATCTTCGTCATCACAATTCAATTTAATTTTTTTTGGTGTTGGAGAAGATTCATTCGATTTACGTTTCTTATACAGTATAATTTTGCATGAAACACAAACTTGTGCTCCATCTGGTATTGATGGAAATGATTCTTGTAATGATTTTGGGAATTCAGTCAATTCTTTACAGTGTTTATCCTTTCCTAAAGGATTGACACATGTTAAAAAACCCATATT
>UELV01079308.1:6072-17386 GCA_900490015.1 Megastigmus stigmatizans | reverse complement strand
GGTTATTTAGCGGCATTTTTCAGTAAACACCAGTCCAGGTGCACTAGCAGGGGTGATGCACAAGAACTCTCGGTGCCGGGAGTGCGCACGGAAACTGGTATGAGATCTTTCCAGGTCCATTGTGCGCGCTTCTGGAACTCTCTCCCAGCCAATCTGCGCAACATTCCATCTTTGCGCGGATTCAAGACGGCGGTGCTTAAACATCTTCTCAACATTGATGCCTAGTCATCCAGGGACGGAGCCTGTGACCTCGTTCCGAAAAAAAGTACATTGATTTTAAAGTCTGAGTGTATTTATTAGCGTGAGTGTGTTGACGAATAAATGAGTAGAGTGAACGTTTGACTTTTATTTTTAAATGTTTTGTTATATGATAGATATCGACTGATTTTGCAACTACTGTTTATATGTTTTTTATGTGACGCGCTGTGATATTAGTAATAGGTTTGCGCAATATTTTAAGACAGATTTGTAAATAGTTTAGATTATCTGAGTAAGCAAATCTGGGATATCATAGTAAGTGCAATAATAATCTCTACTTGATGTAATTTTATTGTAATTTGAAAGGAAAATATGTGTAATTATATATGTTATACTTTTTGTAAATATTTACAAATAAACAAATATCTATCTATCTATCTATCTCTCTCTGACTACCTACATTGGCGTGTTCCTCCCACTCATCTCGGTCTACTCTTGGCGCTCCTCCTCTCTCTCTCTCTCGCTCTAGTTACCGAAGATCCCCTTTAGTATATTGTTTTTCATCTCGTCCAGCAGTCCCTCCAGGCGATCGATGAACCTCTGAGTCTCCTCGATCAGTCGTAGCTTCTCCGCCGTGGTCCCAGTGGCCCTGCCGGTCTCCTGGCTCGTCGCTTCTCCACTCCCTTCCTCCGGGCGTCTGGGTGCTGGATCCGGCGCCACTACCAAGGGGGCTCATTCAATCGTCGCAAGTGGTGGGGGCGGTACCAGCGCTGATGCCGATGATGGTCCCTCGGCCGGTGTCGTACTCTCTGGTGTCGCCGTCCTCCCTGGCGTTGTCGTTCCTGGCGCCATCGCAGTGGCTACGGTCGCCTGCCCAGCCCCGGACATGTCCATGGTGCTGCCTGGGGGCACCCGGGGGCGTCGTAATTGCTCTTGCACCGACTGCGTCGTGGGCAACCGCACGGCCTCTTGGTACGGTGACGGCGGGCTTCCGTCCCGGGACGGTGCGCGTGCTTCGGCGAGGTCCCACACCTCTCGTTGGGTGGCCACGCCTCGGGCTGCTGAGCGTGGCTGGGTCGGCCGTTCGGCCGCTCGTGACTGTCCTGCCCCGCTCACCCCACGCCACGGGCGCTTCACATTCCGTCGCCCCATCAATCCCTGCGGTCCTGTCTGAAATACCTTATGTTGCTGGCACCACTGGCATTGTCGCACGAATTCATCCACCGCGTGGTAAACTCCATCCCAGTAGTAGTCCCTTGCGACGGGATCATAGGTCTTCTCGACCCCAAAATGGACAGATGACGCCTCCACATGCGCATCTCGCAACACTCGCTCCCTCTTCTCCGCTGGCACAACTAACTTCCATCCTTCCTCGTTATTGGTGATCGGGTCCAAGAGTGGATCTCGGCGATAGCGATACAGCATCCCGTCTTCCACCTTCCAATTCTGGAATTTCCTCGGCGTCACGATCACTCATCTACGACTTCCTCGAACGCCACCAATTATTCGGTCTTTGACATTCTCGAGAGCGATAGTCGATGCAGAATCTCGGCTCTCCATCGGACTTTTTGAATATCAAGGGGGCGCTACTCGACATCCTCCTCGGACGGTGTTTGATCGGCGCTGCTCCTCTCACATCAATGTAATGCTTCGTATTCTTCGTCAATCCCATCACATCCGGCGTCGGAGTAAGCAGGTCGTCGACTAATTTCCCGACTAACTACTTCTCATTCTCGCTCAGTGCTGAGATTCCGGCACACTCGGCGATTATCACTCCTGTGCCTTCCTTGTCGTACATATTGAACTTCCTACATTCGCCATCTGCTACTCTCCATTCGTTCCATTTCCACTTCGTCTCTATGCCCCAATCGTGCGCGAAGTCGTCGCCCAGGACCATCTCGTAGTCCGTATTTGGCAACACCTTTAGACTTAGCGCTCCGACGATACCATCCACGTTCAACATCACGTCCAGTTTCCATGCCGTTCTACTCACTCCTCTCGTCACATTCTTCACAAACGAATCGCTGGCGCGTATTCGATTTTTAATTTTTTCCGCTATGGTGGGTCCCACGAACGATATCATCGACCCTGACTCAAACAGCCCTTTACAGATGTGCCCTCCCAGCACTACCGAGAGATAGAATCTATTCTCTACGGTTGTACCGGCCACACCGTCGCTTTCCTCGGGAAATTACTCATTTCTCCCGCTCAGCGCTAACTCCATCTTCAGTGGTTCTGGTGCTTCGCTGAGTGCGGTTCGTGATGTCGCTTGCTCCTCTTCCCTTCCAGGTGAGCGCGCTATGTCTGTCCCGAACTCTTTGGCTAGCATCCTCAGTTCCTTATCCAGAACTTTCACGCTTCGCGGCAGTTCTCGGTTTACGGATCCCAATCCCGGTAATCTTCTCTAGTTGCGATGCTGGCTCTTCTCTCGTTCATTCATCGGTCGGAGACGATTCCGGCGCCAGGTGCTTCCCATCACGCACAGTCGTCTCCTACCTTTCTCCGCTTCCTAATCCCTCCTCTCGTCTTCTTCTCACTTCTGCTCGATACTCGACGTCCTCTTGTGTCTTCGTTGCTTCTTCTCGGTCCGCTACGTCCTCTAACGTCTTACTCGCTCATTCTCGATCCGCTACGTTCTCTGCTCTCTTCTTCCCCCTCTCTAGATCCACTACGTCCGCTGATTTCTTCTTCGCTTCTTCTCGGTCTCGTCCTTCGAAGTCGCTTTCGGGCGCTACCCTACTCGCTTTCGTACTAGGCTCGATCCCATGATCTTCATGTCTCCCCCCTCCTAGATCTAGGAAAGGGATCTCCTTTCCTGCTCTATTCCACACACCCTTCTTCGCAACTCTGATACTAGGCGCCGGTGTGCTGTTGACCGCCGGGGATTGAGTACTCGCTCCATGCGATCTGACAGTCTCCGACCACGGCGGATGAGCCGTCAGCGACAAGGTTTTTGTCGCGTTAGGCGCTACATCTTCTCGATTCTCCACTATCTCGTAGGCGGTGTCCGGCCATCTCGTGGTATCGAAAGGCACTACGGATACATGTTCTCCACCGATCAGAGTTCGTCGCTGGATTGGCGTAGCCGTGTCCTACGATTCGCTTGATCGGATGTCTCTTCCCTCCTCACGTCCACTCTTCATCTCATCTTCTCTCTTCCGCTCATCTTGTCTCTTGCGTTCGTCGTCTCTCTGCTTCACGTTCTCGTACTTCTCCTCTTCACGCTCGTGCCCCTCTCCGCAGTTCTTCTTGTCTTCGCTCCTCTCCATCACTCCACCCTTCCTCTTGCTCGATACGATTGGGTTATGTTGCAACTCCTCGACGTACTTGCTACCTAGTAGCAAATTCACCACCTCGGCGTTGATCGGCCGTTTCGCTTCCTCGTTCCCCAGTCGCTCACTCCTCCTGTCGTCCACTCTCTCGGTCCCTACGCGCCGCAATTGGGGAACTCGGGACCTTATTGCCCCTCCGCTTGCGCGTTTTCCCACTTCTGCCGCAAGTTGGCGCAGTCCGGACACGTCCTAAACTCCACCCCCGGTTTACTGCAAATATGGCAGCACAAATTAGGCTGCTGCAATTTGTAGGGGCAGGCTGCAGCTCGATGTCCGAAGCGTTTGAAGTAGTAACACTGCGTCTGCGTACATTCGGCTGCACGGTGTCGAGTACCTCCGCACTGGTAGCAGGCTCCACCGAATCCGTCACCTCTCTGCCTATTTGCTACACCCTCCTTCATCCTAGGTATGGCGCTACTCATGGGTGTGGTGGGCGTTGCTTGCGCTGCTTGCGCATTTAGCTGCTGGCGAGGCGGCTGAGGTGCGTATGGACTCGGGCTCCCTGGTTGCAACGGCCTCGGTGTACTCCTCTGCGGAGTCATCGGCGGCATCAACGGCGCTGGTCGGGGTGCAGTCTGGCGGGTTGGCTGTGTAGGCACAGTGGCTTGGGTGACGACAATTTCTTCGTCCGGGCATTCCACCACTGGCGCTACGCGATCTGGCTTCTTCTTCTTCCGCTGTTTGATCTCGCCTCTTCGTTCGATGGCGCTGACCACCGCATCGCTGAGTGATGCCGTCTCCTCCACTACTGATACCTTCGCTCGTATAACTGGGGTGGTAGGACACGCTACTTCGGGCATACGCATCCTCTCTCGCGGCAATGGCGCGAGGTACTTGTTGTTCAAGTCAACTTCTCTCTTATGTCGCCTCCCGAGTCGCTCCAACGTTGCTAGCGAGCCGATCTTCTCATGACACATCGTCCTCCGGTACTCGGGCAATAGATTCCGATAAGCCCAACGCACTTAACGGCGCTGTGATGGCAGATATCTAAGGTGTCCCACGATGTACTTGAAGCACATGAGATAGTTTGAGATCTTCTCGCCTTTGCCATGGGTGCGACGCTTCAACTCTTCCTTGATGTCTTCCTCGTGCATCACCTTGGCGAACCGGCGCCTGAAGGATTGTGTGAAGTCTCTCCACGTCCTGAATTCTCTCTTCGTCGCTCTGAACCATATGCTGGCGGTTTTGGTGAAGATGCACGGCAACACGCTCAGTAGATCGCGATCGCGAAATCCTGCTCCACGCCGGCAATCGTCCAAATTTGCGAGGAATTCCTTAGGCGCTTCCTTCTCCTCCCCAGAAAACCTAAGACGCCAACCCTGCAAGGTCTTCATGCACTTTAGGTTCCGACTAGATTCATCCAATTTATGTCTTCGTCCGCGGTGACGGTATTCCGATGTGTCGCTCCGATCGCTGCTCCGATTACTACTCCTCCGATGGCTATAGCGACTTCTGTCGCTGCTGGTCCCACTCTCTCCACTGCTACTGCTACTCCGCGACGAAGCACTCGACCAGCTGCTACTGTGACTGTGTCGCCGTTGTTGCCTCTCTTTGTCGCTTCTCCTCCGCCGATAGCCTCGGGAGTTCTCTCCCGTCCGATTGGGAGGGTCGACGTCTGCGATCGCGTAGGTCGTATTCTCGCTCCCTTTTGTAGGTCTGGAGATCGGTGAGGGCTTCGTCGCTCTGCTTCGGTTCTCTCCTCGCCTCTTCGTCGTCGATCCGTCCCTCTTCTCGCGCGGTCATCCTCGGAAGACTCCGATTCCTCCATTTCTCTCTCACTCGCCTCCTGTTCCCGGATTCTAGTGATCTGTTGTTTCCTCAACCGATCCGATTCGTGCCTCCTGTATCTTCTCTCCGCTCTCTCCTCCTGGTGTGAGTAGCGCCGGCGCTGAGTTGACACTGCGACAGCAGGAATCACTGTGGATCTCTCCTCCTGTTGTGAGCTGGTCCGCCTCTGCTGGCGCTCGTCGCCTGTGGGTGTACTGCTGTTGAGGGTGAGTGATCGCATCAACTGCTCGTAGATCGCACGAGTTTTTGTAGCTCTCCTCCCTTCCTCAACTTCCGCCCGTTCCGCTTCATTCCTGCCATCTGTCTCGCTCATCTCTGGAATTCTCTCTTGGTACGGCGGTCGCGGCTCCGGTGGCGCTGGTGACTCTACTGGTCTTGGATCCTGGCGACATTGTGTAGTGGCGCTTCTCGCTTCCGGTACGATAGCATGCTGGCTGGAATCAGGGGATTGCCTATCGCTGCCTGGAGCACCCGCCCCGGCAGTTGGATATATAATTTTCAAATAAAAGTGTACTCTGGTGATTACCGTTCCTTTTTCGAAATCTTCCTGAAATGGGAAAAACGAGAAAAACCACGAATGTTCGCTCCTCTTCAATTCGCTATAAATTCTCAGATTTTGTTGGTCTTCTCCACCAATGTCTTGCGTGGTGGCAAGTTCTGATGGAGAAAGTTTCTCTTTGTTTCGCAAATCTTCCTGAAAACCCGGAAAGGCACAACCGCACAAATTTCAAAATGAGAAAATAATTTAAATAAATAACCGCTATAATTGGGCACACGCTCAACTGCTGGTACAGCGACTAGGGAAATGGACTGTCGCTTCACGACAGATGGCACAAACGGCAACTTATGCACTCCAAGCGCTCGTGAGAGAATTCTCCACACCATAAATTCTCATAAAGCTCAAAAAATAATTTTCGGGCGTGGCACAAATGTGGGATAGGGCAGTCACAAATAAACATTCACAATAATCAAAATAATGTTATGCCAGGTGGCAGTGCTCTGGGGCGAGTCGCAATACTCGCCTTCCCGGCGTTCGGTTCGCTCTCGAATTTAATTTTCTTGAGTGCGTCGATCGCTCGCTCCGCGCTCAGTCTCACTCCTCACACCCATACTCCGAAACTAAAATCTTTTTTTGTCGGCCTCTGCTCGTTCCTCCTAACGCTTTATATGGCCCTCCCACTCATACCACACACAAAAAGATTCGACGCTTCGCCTCAACAAGGCCCCACGTTGGGCGCTGTTTGTAACGCGGCAAATTGCATAAACGGAACGACTAACTGCAATAGTTTAACGGTGCGACATCACGTACTAAATTCACGGAAATTTCCCGATAATCCAACCTATGCAATTTCCCGAGACGCGCTACTACGACTTGGGGCTCCACCGAATCCACGAGATTTATTTGCGCCAGACGATGATGTCTCTCGCTGACTCGGTATCGTCGCTCTCTCTCCTCGGCTGCTCAGATGAGATCCTCTCCAGAGGGGATACCATTGAGGGAGATGCCCCGGGATGGGCACTACCTGATGGGGTGGACACACACACATCACCCATCACCTCATTCACACAATTCCTGCTCCACCTCATCTCACTCTCTCTCATCCATTCTGCTAATACGGGGAAAAGTATATAAAAAAATAAAAAAAGAATAAGCGTACTTGGGGTAGCATGAGTAACTTCTCTGCCGTCACGTAGTTGGGGTCACTTCTGGCGCTGGACGCGGACCTACCAGTGGTTCAGGCGCTGTCTCTCTCTCTCTCTCTCTCTCTCTCTCTCTCTCTCTCTCTCTGACCACCTACATTGGCGCGTTCTTCCCACTCATCTCGGTCTACTCTTGGCGCTTCTCCTCACTCTCTCGCTCACTCTATTTACCGAAGATCCCCTTTACTATGCTGTTTCTCATCTCGTCCGGCAGTCCCTCCAGGCGATCCATCACCCGCTCAGTCTCCTCGTTTAGTCGTAGCTTCTCTGCCATGGTCCCAGTGGCCCCGCGGGTCTCCTGGCTCATCGCTTCTCAACTCCCTTGCTCCGGGCGTCTGAGTGCTGGACCCAGCTCCACTATCGAGGGGGCTCGTTCCTCCGTCGTAAGTGGTGGGGTCGGTACCAGCGCTGGTGCCGATGCCGGTCCGGATGCCTCGGCGGGCGTCGTTCTCCCTGGTGTCGTCATCCTTTCTGGCGTCGTCGTCCTCCCTGGCGTTGTCGTACGTGGCGCCATCGCAGTGGCCACGGTACCTGCCCAGCCTCGGACATGTCCATGGTGCTGCCCGGGGGCATCCGTGGGCGTCGTAGGCGCTCCTGCACCGACGGTGGCGTGGGCATCCGCACGGCCTCTTGGTACGGTGGCGACGGGCTTCCGTCCCGGGACGGTGCGCGTGCTTCGGCGAGGTCCCACACCCCGAGTTGGGTGGGTAGGTCTGGGGCTGCTGGGAGTCGCTGGGTCGGCCCTCCGGACGCTCCGTACTGTCCTGCCCTGCTCACCCCGTTCCGGCTCTCTATGCCGTGGGTGGCGCGGAACCACCGTAGGTGTGGTTCGCGGTTACGGGGGCAGTGTGACATTCCGATCCCCCGCCTACCACAATTGTCGCAGAATACGTCGGTGACCGGCTTCGGGCATCGGTGCTTCGAGTCGCCGGAGCACCAGCAGTTGAAGCACTAGTAGGGCGGGGGTCCACGGTGGGATCCGTCTCCATAGGGACCAACCCGACGAAGATGATCCCTGACAGTCTTACAAATTTCGAAACTAGATTGCGCAACGCATCTAGCCTTCCCATTCGATCCACCCAGTCCTCTGGATCGGATACTTCTCGTCGCCAATTCTTCACCGGGCGAGGATGTCTCCCGTAGTTGAGGAATGCTGGAGAATACTTGTTTGTCGCTTGCGTCGCTGTATTCACTGCATGGCGAAACTCGTGTACGTGCTGGTCCCAGTTCCAGTGGTCTCCTTTGACGAATGTGGAGATCATCGTCTTCAGGATGCGATTGGTTCGCTCCACGGGATCGGCCTGGGGGTGATACGGCGGCATCTTCACATGCTTGTTTCCGTACTCATCAAGTATCGCTTTCAGGAACGCATTGTCGAACTCCTTGCCGTTATCCGTGAGGAAGTAGTCTGGCGCTTCCCATCGAAAGAGAATGGGTTCTTCCAGCGCTCTCGCCACCGCCTTTCCGTCCGTTGTCCGCACCGGCTTCACCTCGATCCACTTCGTAAACAAATCCTGGAACACGATCATGTATTTGTTCTGTGATTTACTCGGCGAAAACTCCATGAAATCCGCGGCTACTACGGCCCATGGGCGCTCCACATTCCGTCGCCCCATCAATCCCTGCGGTCCTGTCTTAGATACCTTATGTTGCTGGCACTCCTGACATTGTCGCACGAATTCATCCACCGCGTGGTAAACTCCATTCCAGTAGTAGTCCCTTGCGACGCGATCATAGGTCTTCTCGACCCCAAAATGGCCAGATGACGCCTCCACATGCGCATTTCGCAACACTCGCTCCCTTTTCTCCGCTGGCACAACTAACTTCCATCCTTCCTCGTTATTGGTGATCGGATCCAACTGTGGATCTCGGCGATAGCATCCCGTCTTCCACCTTCCAATTCTGGAATTTCCTCGGCGTCATGATCACATTCCTCACCATTGCGCAATACCACTCATCCGTGACTTCCTCGAACGCTCCCACTTCTTCGGTCTCATACATTCTCGAGAGCGCGTCTGGCACGTGGTTTAAGGCCTCCTTGGGATGCTCAATTTCAAAATCCCACTGCTGCATCTACACGG
Organism: Megastigmus stigmatizans; assembly: GCA_900490015.1. Lineage (NCBI taxonomy): Eukaryota > Metazoa > Arthropoda > Insecta > Hymenoptera > Megastigmidae > Megastigmus > Megastigmus stigmatizans. The sequence goes on along the minus strand of UELV01079308.1, from coordinate 8,286 downwards.
CCCACCTTGCCAGTCTACCTGTCGGATCCTTCAGGTTCTTTAACCAGCGCAAGGCGCTATGGTCGGTGATCGCCTTGAAATGATATCCTTCGAGGTAGGGGCGCAACTTCTTCAATGCCAAAAGTAATGCCAGGCACTCCTCCTCCGTCGTGGTATAGTTCGTCTCCGCTGGTGACAGCACTCTGCTTACATAGACGATCGGGTGTTCGCCGTCGTCCATCTCCTGCGTCAGCACGGCGCCGAGAGCGTAGTTGCTCGCATCGTACTGCACGATGAACGGATTCGCGAAATCTGGGCGCGCGAGTACTGGCGCTGTCGTCAGTGCTCTCTTCAATCCGTCAAATCCTTGGTGCTGCTCCTCTCCCCACGTCCACTCCTGTCCCTTACGTCCCCACCCTACCATCCCCAAGAATCGGCGCAGCTGTTTCACCGTCCTCGGAGACGAATACTCAAGTACTGGCGCTACCTTCTCTGGATCCGTCCGCAATCCCTGGCTATCCAGCAGGAATCCGAGGTACTGCACCCTTGAGCAGCAGAATTCGCATTTGTCGCGATTGTCTACCATCCCTGTTTCCACCACCTTCGGCAATACGACCTCGAGCCACTTGAGGTGCTCCTCCAGCGTATCCGTTGCGATAATTATGTCGTCCAGGTATCCGAATATGTGAGGCTCGAATTCCGGCCCGAATATGGCATCTATCAGGCGCTGGAACGTCATTGGCGCATTTGCTAGTCCGAAGGGCATCCTGGTGAATTGGTAGAGCCCCGAGCCTGATAACGTGAACGCTGTATATTTCTTACTCGTTTCCTCCATTGGCACTTGGTGATACGCCCAGTTCAGGTCCACTTTCGATAAGTACCGCGTCACACGTCAAAAGCCGCTCCCAACCGGACGGGAGAGAACTCCCGAGAGCGACAAACACAGGCGACGACGGCGACACAGTCGCAGTAGCAGTCGGTCGAGTGACTCGTCGCGGACTAATAGTAGCAGCAACGAGAGTGGGACCAGCGGCAACAGAAGTCGCTAAAGCCGTCGGAGGAGTAGTAATCGGAGCATCGACCGGAGTGACCTATCGGATTACCGTCACCGCGGACGAAGACATGGATCGGATGAATCGAGTCGGACCCTAAAGTGCATGAAGACCTTGCAGAGTTGGCGTCTGAGGTTTTCTGGGGAGGACAAGGAAGCGCACGAGGAATTCCTCGCGAATTTGGACGATAGCCGATGTGGAGCAGGATTGCGGGATCGCGATCTACTGAACGTGTTGCTGTGCATCTTCACCAAAAGCGCCAGCATATGGTTCAGAGACAGGAAGGGAGAATTCAGGACGCGAAGAGACTTCACACAATCCTTCAGGCGCCGGTTCGCCAAGGTGATGCGCGAGGAAGACATCAAGGAAGAGTTGAAGCGTCGCACCCATTGCAAAGGCGAGAAGATCTCGAACTATCTCTTGCTTCAAGTACATCGTGGTATACCTTAGACTTCCACCATCACAGCGCCGTCAAGTGTGCTGTGCTAATCGGAATCTATTGCCCGAGTACCGGAGGACGATGTGTCATGTGAAGATCGACTCGCTAGCAACGTTGGAGCGACTCGGGAGGCGACATGAGCGGGAAGCTGACTTGGACAACAAGTACCTCGCGCCGTTGCCGCGAGAGGGGATGAGTATGCGCGAAGTAGCGTGTCCTACCGCCCCGGTTATACGAGCGAAGATATCAATAGTGGAGAAGACGGCATCACTCAGCGATGCGGTGGTCAGCGCCAGCGAACGGAGAGGCGAGATCAAACAGCGGAAGAAGAAGAAGCCAGTACGCGTAGCGCCGGTGGTGGAATGCCCGGACGAAGAAATTTCCATCACCCAAGCCACTGCGCCTACACAGCCAACCCGCCAACCTGCACCCCGACCAGCGCCGTTGATGCCGCCGATGTCTCCGCAGAGGAGCACACCGAGGCCATCGCAACCAGGGTGCCCGAGTCCATACGCACCTCAGCCGCCTCGCCAGCAGCTACATGCACAAGCAGCGCAAGCAACGCCCACCACACCCATGAGTAGCGCCATACCTAGGATGGAGGAGTGTGGAGCAAGTAGGCAGAGAGGTGGTGGTTTCGGTGGAGCCTGCTACCAGTGCGGAGGTACTCGACACCGTGCAGCCGAATGTACGCAGACACAGTGTTACTACTTCAAACGCTTCGGACATCGAGCTGCAGCCTGC
>UELV01079304.1:3777-21542 GCA_900490015.1 Megastigmus stigmatizans | reverse complement strand
CACACACACACACGGGACGAGGCAAAAACAAGAAACAGCGCGAGAAGCATCGAAGGGTAACAGGGCTTATACTCGAGTCGGCGATCGTCGAAAAGTCCGTAGCCTTTCCCCCTTTTGCAGCCATCCCACCCGTAGACGCGCAATTTTCCATTCCCCTTACACTTACACACACATACCTACACATTTATAGAGCGAGGACTAGGACGACGAGGAGGACGAGCTTCCCTCCAATTTCCCTCGGAGCTGCCGCTGCACCGCGAATCAAGTGGGTACATACTCGAGTTAACGACTTTATCCTCGCGCGAGGAGGAAAGCGAGAAATGTTCCTCTACAGCGCAGGGGGTTGGGGGGATGGTCGGAAGGAAGGAAGTTAAGAGTGGCAGTAAGCGGGCAAGGAGGAGCGAGGAAGAGGCCACATCGCAGCCAAAGAGATAGACCGACGAGATTAACAAGTTTTCGAAAATTAATTACATCGCTCATTAGAAGAATCAATATTGTACCGCGTGAGGCTGCAGTGTGACGCCGGCGACGGTCAGAGCGGATATAACTCGAATTAACGACTGCCCGTGAGTGAGTCAGTTTTCTTCGGTCCTTTTCTTCTTTTTTTTTTCTACCGTTTGCGCTATACGCTTCTCTCTTCGGCTCTTCGTTGGATGGATTATGCGCGAGTTATTGGCTTTTAGCGAGATCATCTTTCTTTTTTATTTTTGCCTGCTTTTAAGAGCCATTTTTCTTATGATCTCTTAATGTTCCTCTTTCCCTTCTTCGGTAATTATAAAAAGAATATAAATTATGCATTACTAGCGATAGACTTATTTATACGCAACATCGCTTTCCAACGTTTAAAAAACCAATTCGAAAAAATGATTGGCAAATTCAATCACGCATTCATTCGCGAATCCACGAAAAACGATCAATCACACTCCCGAAACTCACAAAACAAAAACTACGAACGATCAGCTCGCACGGGAGAAAAAAAAACGGAACGTCCGTTAGTCAGCAATTACCGGAAAATAAATTATCAATACTGTGTCAATTCGCATAGTCCGATAAAAGGAAATATCCCGATCACAGCAGCAGCAGCAGCCGTAGCTCAATTCTCTCAAAAGTGATTGCCAAGCCGTGAACGTCGAAGAGAGACTAATTGAACGAGTTGAACAAAAAAAAAACAAATTTATTGGACAATGACTTTGGTACGTGCCGGCGCGCGCGGCGTACCTCGAGCTATGCATCGACGTGTCGCGAGCAGGCGCTACCCCGACAGCCCTTAATAGGGCACTTAACGAGCCTCTCTCTTTCTTCTCCTCTACCACGCTTGCAGCGCTCCTTTCTCTTTCGCTCTTGGTTCGGCAGTTATCGGAGGGAGAGCAATTAACGCGATACCGTGGGCCCCTTTCAAGTTCTTGGACACGACCTCTCGCTCTCTCTCTCTCTCTCTCTCTCTCTCTCTCTCTCTCTCTCTCTCATGCCTACTTCTGTACTTATATACCCTTCAGCAGCAGGTCTGCCAGTTAAAATTTGGCTGTTAAATGGCGAGCAGAGCTCGGCCAGTGCTGCTGCTGTGCTACGGTCGGCGGGGAAAAAGAGTTGGCGCGACTGGAATGGGAGTGTTTGAGAAAACGGATGGGTTCGATGCAGTGTGTATTTATTATTTGGGTCAACGTTAGTTGCCCAGCGTAGTTGAATATGTATAAGTTTATGTGATAGTGTGTTTGTGAAATAACTGACATTATAACTGGATGAATATAAATTCCTGTCTGACCTTTTTTAAACAACTCGAATTTGATTTTCATGCGCTTGATCACTGTCCATGGTATTTAGAGCGATATTAATTTATTTAAGTTAGAATTTATAAACAAAAAAATTCGCTGTATTTATTCTGTCGATTTCTTTTTCCAAAACGTCCTTTCGTGAGACTTTAAATATCGAAGGGAAGTTTAATTGCGCGACTGACATAGAAAAGCCGGATTTTATCGAAAACTCTGACGTACACGAAAAACAACACTGGTGGAAAATATTTATTCAAAGTACTTTTTGCTCGTAAAATATTACTGTCGTTACCAAAGTATATGATTTAAATAATGATATATACGAGATTAATTTGTAATTATAAAAAGATTCCCTTTAATTAAATTTAAATAATCTTGTTACGACGAAGGATTTCCACGATACAAAAAGAACAAGCACGATGATGAACCTTCGAAAAAAAATATTTTAACGAATCAAACTCTATCTGCACTGAAATTCCGGTATTCCCGTAAATACTGGAAAAACGAATTCTGCCAATTGTTGCACCGTTAAAGGAACACAAAAAAGAATTGAGGTCCGCGATTACCTATCAATAATGAGGACCATAATAGCGGCACGTTTAGCAGCTCGCAACGGGGACTATTTTTACATGAGCAGCTAAGAAGATACGCGCCTCGAATGAAAAAGAGACAGAGTCGCGCGCAAACAGAAGGAAACAGATGGTAGGGAAGGGAAAAGAGTAGAGTATGAAAAGGGAAGGGAGAAGAGAGCAAGAGCGCGCCGTATTCGGTCGTGCCGTTGCAAAACAAGTTCAAATTACGTCCCGGCATTCTATGTAAGAAGCAAGAATCTAAAGGAATCCATTTTCCATTCAAGCAACTCCCTGATGGAAACCGGTACCATTTATCGATCCTTCCTTGCCTTCTTTTCATTCGCCTCTCCTTTTTCTTTCTAATTTAATGCCTCTCTCTCTCTGTATTTTTTCACCTGTCTCGAAATATATTTCAACTGTTTTTAGATCATAATTTTCACTCGACAATGGTGCTGAATATCACTAACAATGGGATTGTTGATTTGACGTTATTGCGACAATGCAATACAATACAGGCTTCCCATAATAAAATACAACTCTATACCTTTTGTACTTATGCATCGAAGTAGAGATAGATACCAGATATATAAACACATTAATGAACCACTTGTCTCTCTCAATCGATGATTAGCACTTGGTAGGAGTCTGCACGTGAGGGCGAAAAACAGGCCATGAGGGAGCCGAAACTTTCGTCCCCAACATTTTCGTTTTTCTTATCCCTAGTGCCAGCTTTTCTCCTTCACCTTTTCCTCTTCTCTCTTCTTCCTTTTTTAACTAACTCGGTTTTTTTTGTTGTCCCTAGCCATACAAGTGCGAATCGTATACGAGTCGCGTCGAGTTGCGATGGCTCCGGTGGGGGACGTTGTCCAGCGAACTCTGCCTCGGAAAAAACAATTCTTTTTTCTCAGCGTGTTCCATCGTGAGAGTACACACACACACAGCTGACTATTCTCTCTCTCCCCCCCCTCTCTCTCTCTCTTTTAGAAAAAAAAGTTCCAGATTCTCTCGGTGCAACTTCTTTCTGTAGTCCATTGGAAACTATCTGAGTATCTTCTTTTCGCACTTTTAGTTGAAACTTGTTGTCCAGTTCGAGTTGAGAAGAATACATCTCATTGAAGATCAGCGATGTGGGGCTTTTAAAGTTTTTCACACTAATATTTTATTAAATCATACGTTATGAAGCAGTAGGAGTGAATTTACAAGGTGCATTATTTGTTAAACAGAATAGAAAGTATGGCAGTTGTTCTATGCAAATTAAAAGTCAAGAAAAGGTAAGAAAAAGAAAAAGAGAACTCCAAGGTTATAATTATAAATAATTATTATCATGATTTTTATTCATCGATAAAATCGCAATAGCGAATAACAATTTTGCGGGAAAAATTAACATTATAGGCACGACAGATATCGTGCTCTTCAGAAATAACATTGATCGGTGGTTTCGTTTTCGTCCAATTGCGCCTTTTTAGAGAGTGCGAACACGCATGTCGGATGTGACAACATCAGACATAGCGTTTTGTACGAAGTTTACGAAGGAGGAGACTCTGGTGTAGGTAGCGGCTTTCTCGTTCTCGATGCAACCGATTGGACTGACACTGACGACACCGATGACGGTGGTTCCATAGATCAGAGAGCCACCGCTGTCACCCTGCAATGAAAAATATCAACCATTTAGTAGAATCAGTTTCGTAAAAACTTTCATACCGAAGCCGTTCGAACATCATAGAGAGATAAACTTACAGAGCAGATGCCTTCGGGTGTCGATCCACGCTGTACAACCTGACCACAGATCTGAGTGCTCGCGACTCTGGCGTAGTTTGTTCTTTGGCATTGGGCGTTGCTCAGGATTTTGACGCGGGCATACATCAATTTGTTGCTAGTTTTTCCACCGGTCTCGACCTGTTGTCCGATACTGTCGGTTTTGACTCCCATGTTGTTCAATCCAAAGCCGGATATGGTGGCTACATCGCCGGCATAAGTGTTGGTACCAGTGGGCAGGTCTAATTTGGCCAAGTTTTTGTTCGTAGCGAGTCCCAGGCTCGTTTTCAGCTACAAGAAACATTTTACTTTTAGCCAAAAGAAGAGTCATAATGTCAGGTATTGCAGAAACAATGGCTATATAAAGATCTTCACCTTAAGGACTGCAATGTCGCTGGTCACTGTATTTGGAGAGTAAGCCTTGAGCACGTAGATCTTCTCAACGTCGACCTGGATACCTTTGTTGGTATTCAGATTGGCGGTGCCAACAGCGACCTTGTACCTGTAATTGGAGAACTTGCCGTTGCTGTCGATAACGCAGTGGGCAGCGGTCAGGGCGTATCTGTCGCCGATGATACCACCGCCGCAGATGCTCTGGCCATAGACCTGGAGGGAGATCTGGTGTTTAAATTGACCTTCCTGTGCGAGGTCGCCACCGACTATGCGATCCCTTTTGCGAGCAGCAACTGTTGATAAGACATACAAAGAGATTAATAAAGTTTTGAATGTCGAAGTGAAAGGTTTTGGAGATTGAAATCTAGATAGGAAGGTTCGTCTAAAGTTTTTTGAGAATAAATGAGTCTATTTAGCATTTAGCTCCAAGAGTTACATTTGGAATGTTAAATACAAATTCTAAAATTTGCTATTTGAAAATGTTGAGGAATAATAGTATTTAAATGATAGAAGGTGAATTGAATAGTTCTTACCATCGCTGACCAAAAAGGCACAGATTATGCTGACGAGACAGATCAAAGTAAGACGACACATGGTTAATTTTACTTTGTGACCAACGTTATTCCATGAGACTTAACTGACTTTGGAAAGAAGATTCGCCTTTATATACCAATCGATTTTGGTAGTTCCTTATCACTTCATGTGACTTAATTAAGTGTTCTTTAATGCTAAATGGATGATACGTTCATTAATGAAATACTTGAAAAAACAAAAGTGCAAGTTTACAAGATGTTTATACCATTCACGCTTGAACTACCTAGTTGTTGTTTCAACTGTCATTAATTTATTTATTTAACGCCAGAAATGAGTTACTGCTTGAGTGACAACCAAAACATTCCGAAAAATTGATAAATTCATTTGTATAATGCAAATTTTGAGTCAATAATGTGTTACATCAGTTTCTAAGAATATGAGCTTTGCTTGGCGAATTTCCGAATTAACATATGCAATTATTTAGGAAGGTCTGTACATATGCGTGTTTCTGTTTAGTCTATGTGCGATATATTGATATAATATTAATTCATACATAACAGGAACCTAAATTTGTAATTTAAAATACGTCTTGCATTGTTTTTCATAAATCATTTTATTTCTATACTTGCAATAGTAACTGTCAGCTAATCTCCGTATGAATGAATGTATGAATAATTAATTTTAAGGAAGCTCATTACATGATACAGTGTTAGTGACTTTAAATTTTTTTTATCAATGATGCGTGTAATATCATAACGTAAACGAACTATCTGCAAAATACGTACGTAATATATGTGCAACATGTGCAAACATCCAAAAAGTATCGATAAGATACGCACTTTCATTCCATCAATTCACAACTTAGAATTTGATTGATAACGAGCGTCACTAGTATTTTGAAGATAAGAAATTTGAAAGATAAGAATATATATATACGATGGATATATATATAGTTTGTTTCCAATAGAAGATTACTGATTACTCATATTTAACTAATTATTATGCTATAGCGTCTTATTTTGTGTCTTATCTTCTAGACTTAATAAATATTGTGCAAATATTAGTAAATATTATGCAAAAGATAAATTAATTAACGAAAATTATTATTTCATGGATTTGTCATTGAAATAATAAAAAAATGATTAAGTATTTGAAATGATTTAAATATGCGAAAAGATATGTAAGTATATCGAATAAGTAAACAGTCGGAGTGTAATGATTAATTGACAATAATGAATTATAATCTGAAACGTAAGCTACGTCACATCTTTGACGTTATATGTACAGTTTTAATATTTGCTAGTCTACGTACACCGTTACGGGCCCAATTTCTGATCATAACCCAATTTCTGATCGAAACAATCAAGCGAAACATAATTATAATTTATTACTTGATTAATTACAACAAAATTTTACAAAAAACTACACTGGTAACGAAGGAGAAAAAGGATTTATATTTTAGTAGTATATAAGATTAGATTATAAGTAACCAGAAAGTACGTACAGATAGCAAGACTACCTCTATAGTAATAGTAATTCATGTATTATTTATACTGTAAATAAATAAATAAATAATAATAATAATAATAATAATAATAATCTAAAACCACATTGCTACTATATTATTATAATAGATTATAATTGTGTTTTGATTGCTATTATATCATTTACTTGATTTATGTCTTACATTCAATACTTTTTGCAACTATTTATTTTATTCAATGTCAAATTTTGATCAGAAATTAGGCTGTTTTTTTTATTAAATTGCTTATTTTAGATTTAGTATTATTTGATAAAATAGTTTTATTGTATCGGGTGGAAGATGAAAGGAAGATAAATGTAAATAATGAAAGTAATATTACAATTAATGTGTTTTTTTAATTATAAATGTTGAAAAGTATGCGAAATATCCTTAAGTAATCAGAAATCGGGTTCGTGACGGTAGATGTTATTTTGAAACTTAAATTTTTGGGTCTTTCAATTTTATTCATAATACACCGTTGTCCTTTGAGCCATTATCAAGCCGACTATTTGTATACCATAACTCCACAAGTCATGTCGCCATCTGTTTCTACCATATCTCACCCTATAGACCCTATTAAAAAACAGTACAAAAGTATAGTCGGTTCATCGACTAAATAAACTCGCATCATTAAAAACTATAAAATAAGTTATTCGAAAAACGTTTTCCAGAGAATGCGGCGAATAATAAAATTTCGGGGTCGACGTTCGGGTGTGTATATATGTCGAGGGGGTCATGACGCAGGAGTTGGCGCGTGCATAAAATAATGGCAGGAGCCAATACTCGCGAGAGGCGGGAAGTGGTATATTGTTGCGTACGTATGATTGATGAGCCTCGCTGGCTGCCCCGCGCGCTCTCGATCTATAATCGCACCCGTGCCAAACTTTCCACGGCGTATACTTTTTTCCCCTCCCGCGTGTGTTGCGAGTGTCAGGGTGTAAAAGAAGAGAGAGATAGAGAGAGAGAGAGAGAGAGAAAAGAGAGAGAGAGAGAGAGGGACAAGCGACGAGGACGACGACATCCGCTTGATCCTCAATTAAATCGGTGATCTTATCCGCTGTTTTCTATTCCACTTTTGGCGGATTCGTTTTTCTGTAGCTCCCGGCCTTGGAAGCGCACATGATTTGGGTTTGTTGGAAATTTTTTATTGATATTGTAAAATTGCATCAGTTTTACCGATTGGATAACCTTCGATTCGTAAATGAATGCGATGTTTGGCCTAAATCAGTCGTATCAAGCTCAAATTTGAAAACTGTTCAAACACAGACATCTTTAATAAACTTAAGGCGAATCTTTTGTATATATGAAACTTATCCACTGCAAGAACACAAGCATCGTACTTTAGATTCCAGTCATCAGGATAAACTACGCGCAGCTACAACAGTCGATAAAGAGTGCGTACACGCTATACAAGCAAGTTTTTTTTCCCTCGCTCGTGCCTGCGTACAGTACAAGCCGCGCGCGTATTTAAATACTCACCTCGTGCGTATACACAGCCACCCAACACACATACATGTACATATACAAGAGACACATTCGAGGCGTTAAAGGGCAAAAACACAGGTCGCGCGCACATCCGGGCGCCTCTCGCTCATGTATCATTCAGCTGTACATTCGTACGTGTCACAGAGACAAATGCGCGGATGTTAGGGCTCGCAGGCTCGCCTCCATCACCCTCATCCGTAATGCCGTATCCTTCGAAAGCCCGGGCTATAAATGAGCGGATTCTCTCTCTCTCTCTCTCTCTCTCTCTCTCTCTCTATCTCTCTCTGTTGCACGCCAGTTTTGTTGGAGAAGCCGTTTATACGTACAAAAATTCTCTTTTACGTCATTAGCACCTCTTTGTTTGTGGACGAGCGGCTGTTGGCTGTTTGCGCTTTGGATACGATATTGGGGCTTTTAGCGTGATTATTCGTTTTTGTTTGTCATGGCGAGGTTGAACGGCTGTGGACTTTTGTGCTCGCAGCGTTGACGTTATTGTTCGCGAGGCCGCGACTTGCAGATTTATCGAGAGTCTTAATGAATGCGCGACCTTGCTTCCTAATGCAAATTTTTGAAATTTTCAATGATATTTGGCACGTTTAAAAATTTACATGGCTGGAATCAAAATTGATTGAGTCATAATTCAATGAAACTAATTACATGAGTCCGAAAGTGCAATATACACATAATACGTCAAATAAGCATTAGCATATACCCTTATCTTAAAATGTTCCTTTCGCTCAAATAATATTTGATCTCATTTTGCATTCCGTGATGTACATTTCACTTTTTTAATCACTTATAAAATTACGTATTCGTATTACGTAGATTCAGCGCCGTATCATCAGACAAAAACAAAGCAAACACTCCGCAACATGCGCCTTATCGTAGTTATTAAAAAAATGTATTTGCCAAATTGACGAATGCACGCAATCGTTATGTATTAAAAGCGAAAACGTCGACGTATATAACGTTATACTCGCGCTCAGCTTACTTCCTCGTGGCATTTTAACGAATTCCAAAATTAGTGTCAAATCTCTTTAGTCGACGCTTTTTATCGTCGAAACGACGGCTGAATATTCCCACTACTCGCACAAACGTGGTATTCTCACTTTTAGCGAGAGAGCGAAACGAAATAAGACTCGAAACTTCTCTCTCTTCTCTCTCTCTCTCTCTCTCTCCCTCTCTCTCTCTCTCTCTCTCTCTCTCTCTGCTTGTAATGAATGAAGATCCTTTCGAGCGTCGGGATTAGATTAACAGTAGAAAATACTGGCGCGCAAACACTACGTCATATCCTCTAACGCAATTTTCCGTCTCGCGCAACGTGGGTATATATAGCGACGCTACGTGTTCCTGCCTCTTGCTCCCTTGTTTTTTCTCCTTTTATTCTCTCTCTCTCTCTCTCTCTCTTTCTCTCTCGTGTACGTCCCTCGTTTTTTTTAGAGAGCCGAGGCCGCATCGCGTGTCGAGCGTGTGCACGTTTGCATAAGCGGTGCAGGAGGCAAGAGAAAGAGAGAGGACAAAGCGGCGCTATAAGAGTCGGTAGTCGCGTGCTCGAGCCTTGTATATTAGGCAGAGGCCGTTGTTGACGCCTCTCTTAATTCTATTTTGCACCTACGCTCCATCACCTGCTACTGCCTGCTGCTGCTGCTGCTGCTACTGCTGCTGTTACACCTATACATATAGGAAAAATCGTGCTCTTTCTTCTGTGGTTTGCTTCCCTTTCGTTTTGTCTGGCTGTTACTGAAATAAAGTTCAGCGTTTTGGGAGGACTCGTTGTTTTATTTAGATGCTTTAGTACTGGATTAGCTGTGAATTGTGTTCGAGCGGAAAAAATATTTCGTTTTTCTATGACGAATATACGAATGTGCATGTTTTTTTGGTATAAACATTTTACGTGGACTGTTGAAATATAGTTTCCACAACATACTTTCAACATTGACTACAAGTGAACTAAAATTAGGGGTACCAACCCACTTTATTTTGTTACAGTTGCAACTCTACTTATTATATGTATGTATGTTTAATTTGTATGTATCTGAACATTACAGAGGAAAACGCCACGCTGTAACAAGCAAAGTGCTTACCATACACCATAATAAATATGAAATTAATATAAAATAATCCTTGCTTATTTATCCTTAAGTCTACAAAATATTAACATGGACTGTTTCTGCTCAAGCCGTTTTCATAACTAATCGAAGTTATCGAGGTCGCGCCTATACACAAAAATATGTAAATATTGCGGAGTCTCGCGGGTTGTCCAGAGATAATTTTCTCGCTCTGTTTCTACTTTGCAGAGCTTGGATCGCGCTTTTTCATTGAAACCACGCATAAACTCTGTAATGATACATATTGAAAATATATATTTTCAACTTTATCTATTAAACAAACAGTGTACACTTCTTTATTCCTTAAACCTTTTCCTATACGATTAAGCAGTTTCCCAGCGATTCTACGTGCTATTGCATTTAACTATTAAATACATTAACAGTTATTCTTTTGTGTTTAATCCAGTCGAACTATCAAGTGATTCGCAAGACTAAAAATTGTCAATTATTTACTATTTGTTCTGGCCTTATGCCATTTGAGAGCTACTCGTGAAAACTCGCGAGTAGTTCGTCAAGTACGCGGTTATTACATTACCACGTCTCTTATCCGAGGTCCTACGCAGGAAATAAAATCACTTGCGTAACGCAAAATCGCTCTCTTCCACCTAGACTGCAGCACTGTTCTGGAGCACCCGCATTGTACGCGCAACCTATTTTTCTTTCGCACCACAAACACCAAACCTCATTATAATTTTCAAGGTTTTCAAGAATTTATTTTGTTTGTGATTTTATTATTGGTAGCGAATAAACGCTCGCTTGTTAAACGATCAAACGTGTGCTTATTTCTTAATCGTAAGAACTGCGAATACCCCTATACCAAATCCGACCATTTTAACAAAAAATCAAATTTCAACCGCAGTTAGAGAAATTTTAAGGAGTTCACGTAAACTTAACGCGGCAAATGAGAATACACTATTCTTATGGTACACCGGTGTAGATGTAGATAAATTTAAGTATAGAACCTAGAAAAGTTTAAAACCACATTATGAATTAACATTAAGAAATAGACCAAAAATAAGTCCCATCATACACGATCGTTACAATCCACACGCGACTCATTGAGGCTCGCACACATTCGATCCGAATCCCAGCTCCGTTCGATTCCTTGCCATTAAATTCACCCCGAATGCGGCGCGCGCGAGAGAAAGAGTGCAGCAGTAGCAGCAGCATCGAAGAGTACGAGGTTCGTTCTTTCTCATCCCTCGGCTTTTATTTCTTCATTTGTTCGCACAGCTCGGCAGTCGCAATGCAGTTCCTCCTCCTCCTCGTGCCGCACTGAAATTCTCGCAATTTGTCTGTCAGCTCCGTAAAAGGTTGGGGGGTTGCGATTCGGGTTGGGGAGACTCGAAAGTCATCAACCCCGTGCGACGCTCCGCACACACGTATACCCGCTTTTTTCCTCTCTTCTCGATCTTTTTCTCATGCACGCGCGCGGGGGGAATGGATGGGTGCACGTTGGGAGAGGAAAATTCGGCCACGAAAGGAGAGAGAGGAGAGGAAAGGGATTCGATGACATTTTTTGGAATATCGAGCGAGGGATTGGTGGAGTTGATATTGGATTCTATGAATTTATTTAGAGGGGTAGAGAATTGACTTTTGGAGAGAGATGAGAGAGAGAGAGAGAGAGAGAGAGAGAGAGAGGTGTTTACTTAAACCATTAGGAATTTTGAACGAGTGCATGATGTTTGGTAAAATATTATACATTCGTTTGTTAACATTGATTAAAAGCTACTATATTTTTTATTACCATAATTTTATAGGATGCTAAACAAACAACTTAAATCTATTAAAATGTTCTTAAGTTTCAATTACATATACTCAAGTACCATATTACTCAATGGATTGATGAGATCTTCATTCTCAAAGGCTGCATTGATCTCGATTACTTGAATGCTCTGGATTTAATAGAATTTCCGTAATACGAGCTTCCAGAATCTCAACGATACACAAAGGTATAAATACAATTCTAAATTATCAATTAGGTTAAAAATGAATTTATCGATCCCTGCAAGCCAAGGAACTCTTAGAGGATTATATTATCAATATTGATAATATCGATTAAACCTTGATGATTTAGAGACCCTTCATATCTGCGAATCCACTAACTCACAAAATCAACCTAAATGTTTCCATGACTAATATCTCGTCATAAGTTACTTGGAATCCCAACGCAATGTAAAAGCTCGCGATCCCCCGAAAGGACAGAAAAGAATCGTCTCTTATTAAACCCCGAAATAATCGACCCACTATGTAACCAAAGTATAACCCAGACGTCTTATCTCCATCCCCCAAAAAACGTAAAGCTGCACCACCCGATCCGCTGCTCATCCCTTCCGTTATACTTACCAACTCTCATATCGCGCGTATTATTCCACTTCTTTCGCCAACATTACGCATCGCAAGTATGCGCGCGCGCGCTCGCGAGCTCAACGCAAACTTGCCGAGTATGTCTTCCACGGGGTTGTACGAACCCGGCCGCGACGCTTATGAGGTCTGCAGCAGTAGCGGTAGCAGCAGTAGCAGCTGTCAGAATTCCCGGACAGTTTCGCGGTAAGCTAAAAGGCAGGAGCGAAGCCGTACCGCGAGCCGACGCATTTGCAATTCGGATTCCGATGCACGGCGGCGGCGGCGGCGGCGGTCCGACGCAGTCTCTCTCTCTCTCTCTCTCTTTCTCTCTCTACCTCCGGCCACAAGTTCTTTGACAAAAAGTGTTTATCCAACGTTCTCGCGGAAGTTCTCCTAAAATATTCAATTTCTACTGTGGACGCGCGCACGCTCTGTATATAGTCGTTGAGCGTCGTTTTATGTTCGACGTTCTTTTTTTTTCTTTTTGGGTGCCGGGGGATGGGAAGCTTTGTATATAGGGAAGCGTTTGCGTGGGTTTGAGAAAAATGTTTGGCTTGGCCGGTTGCTTTTGCGTCATCGTTGATCAAGCATTTATGTTTAATGGAATGGATACTTTTTACAGTTGTTTAAGGAATCATTCTGGATTAAGACTATTTCTCAAAATCCGTAAAGCCGTTATTTACTTCCCATCCTATTTTCTAAGCAAAACGTTTAAAATGAGCATCTCACCACTATAGAATCGAAATAAACAAAGAAGAAAAAAAGAAAGAAATAACACGCGAGACTTTGTTTTTCGATAGCCGATGAATTCCGAATGTATTTTTGTATATATAGGGGAAACCGTTCGCTCGCGCGGTCGTTTTCTTTCCTTCGGATATACGAGGAAATTCGCAAACTCCATTCTGCGCCATGAATTTCCTCGTCTCTGTACATGCTCCGCGAGCCACCTTATATTTCGCCTCTCTCTCTCTTCTCGTTCACCCGCACGATATCTCCTCTCTCTTTTTCTCGCCGCGCAGAACTGTCAAACCCATCGAGTTTCTGTAAAACTAGAGGAAAAAGAGGAGGACAGTAGCGGCGCTCTTTGCGAGATCGACGCATTTCGCGCGCAATGCAAAAAGCTTCTGGTCTCGTTCCGTCCAACTCGTTTCAGTCGACGGCATAGCGACTATTACGGCTGCAGCGGCGATTTTCAAATCTACCGTATACGCCAAGTTTTACCTTGTGAGTATATATGGGTATAACGTGTGCGCTACGCTCGCATTACAGTTGAGAGATTTTCATATTTGGATAAGGTGTGTGCGCCGATGGAGATCGTCCACAGTTGCCTTTTTCCACTGTCCGCTCTTTTTTTAGCGCTTCTCGTGTTTTTGGGGCTTTTTCTCTGTTATTGGCTTCGGAAAATGTGGAGAAAATGTTTGGATAGCTTTAATGACTTTGGTTTAAAAAAAAAAGATTTTATACAAATGTACCGGAATAGATTACAAAATAACGGTAGTCGTTTACTTCACGTCGTTTTAAAACATTGGAATTAATTTTTTCTTTGACAATTTAACGAGATCTTTCATCGCACTACGAGTATCCGAAGTTTACTAAATAATATACATAAATCATCGACAGTCGCTTTATTCTCCAATTCTCGCTGCGAATACTTCGACAAGTCAGTCTCCGTCGGCACTCTACATCAGAAACAAAGCTCGCCTGCTCGTTGAAAAACTATTATTTGCTAGAGGGGCCAGGCCTTTCACCGAGTGTTCGAAGCTGGGCGAAATTTCGAAAATTCCAGCTTTTCCGTCTCACCGTGGGAGAATTTCGGTAGGACTGGCCGACCCTCTACTCTCTTTCTCTCGCTCTCTCTGGCAGCGCGTGCAAACTGAATAACGAGAAATTAGCATTTTCGAAAGTTCCGCTGCAAAATTCGCCCAGTCGTAACTTAACGCCTCTCTTGTTCACCGGTTGGATTGTGATTCAGGCAGCAGCAGTAGTAGTGTCGAGAGAAAGAGAGAGAGAGAGAGAAGAGAGCATAATCTCGTTTGGTCGAAAGTGCATCCGTTGATGATTGATTAAACTATGCCAGCGCCACTTTTTGTCACGTACTTTAATAACGTTATTGCGTTATAATACGTCGCGGAATCTCGGCGCACTTTTTTCCCCCCGAGTCGCGTCGCGACCTATAAACTACAAAGTCATAACTCTGTGTGTCTGCGTGTGTATATGTGTGAGAGAGAGTGAAGTTTACGATCGTTTTATCGTTGTGTAAACTATGCGATGCCGCTGCGGGAGGGAAAGGGATATCCCTGCATTCTCTGTGTGGGTGTGTGTATATATCCGTTTCCGGAGGAGTTCGCGGGGGGTTTCGACGACGATGACGACAACGACTCGATGTTGTTGCTATGAGAAGATGCGAGCAAACTTGCTGGTGAGTTGAAAAAGCGTTGAAATGTAGGGCGAGATACTTTTTGCTCTGTGGTTCTAAAGGCTAAAATATTTTGAGCGTGAGTCGGTTGCTGAAAATGGCGATTGTCCATTTTTGAACTAGTACAGAGTATCTCCGATGTATTGTGATAAATGGGAATTCAATGTAAAATACAAATGATTTTTGAGTCATAAACCATTAGGTTGTATTAGCTGTAGTTTATAATCTCGATTTATTGACTGCAAGTACTGGAAGATAAATTTTGATGAATTTATGGGTACTTGATTTGGAATGACACTTCGATTAGCGAGAAATGGACTGTATACGCTACGTTTCGGATAGCTCTAGCCCCGATACTCACCTTCGTCATTCCGTTTTTCCGATACGCATAAACCATCGGTTCGTTTAAATTGCATAATGTACTTTTTATGATTTTTCACAAATCGACTAGATGTTAAAAAAAAGGAGTGAGACTTGAAATCGAATACTATTCAACTTTAGATACAAATGAATACGAAGGAAAACTTTGTAGATGAATCGCCATAAAAATTTCCAAAGTGAACCGATAAGAGAAGGCGAATCCTCGACTGCAGTAAAGAAAAAGCTCTGCAATAAATAATCGCGAGCAAATTAAAGCAAGTGAGACAGCATCCAGCCTCCATAGTTCGCAGGACATTGCGCCAAATGACTTTACGATAAGCATTGGCCCGTTCTTAATTCCTAATCTGTTTGACAGTTATAGATGAGTCTCTGCAGCAAGAGCAGCAGCTCGTATACACACCCTTTGCCTGGAAACTTGAGAAAAACTAAATAAAGGAAGTTTGCCTCGAGTGTCTGGCGTCGCTGCTGCTGTTGCTGTGAGATGCTTATTAGAAAATATACACGCAAGGGCTCTGCGGGAGGAGAATTTAATCTCTGCTCGTATCAATAAAAAAGTTTCGCGTCGCGGGCAGAAGAAGAAGGCCGCGTGAGACGATCTCGATTTAAGTGGAAACAGATCGAGGCGGACAGGGGGACACCTCTCGCCCTGTATATATATAGGCGATAATCGCTATTTCGGTGGCTAGCCCTATACGTATATATATACACCTACGTGTACTGCAGCAGCAGCAGCAGCAGCAGCAGCAGCGGAGCGCCGGCGCACACACGGAGGCCATCTCCAATTTAGCCGAAAACTCTCGGAGGCTTCTGCGGTTATCGGCTATCGGCGAACTTTGACAATCTCCGAGCGTATAGATATACAGGCGTTCGGCCAGTGGCCCACTCAACCTTCTCTACCCCCCAAGTATCTGCGCCAGTCCCCGACACCTGCGTTACTGGCGCGGTGGCGGATCGTAGTGTTGCGCGGCAGAAAACTTACTCGATTGGCTGCTGCTGCTGCTGCTGCTGCTGCTGCTAGTCATCGTATATATGGAGAGAGAGTAATTCTCGAGCTATGGGTGAGTTTCTTTAACGACACGTAGCTTTGCCTCGAAATTACACAGCAACTCTGCTCTGCTGCTGCTGCTGCTGTGTGTGTTGAGTTCGCTTGACCTATATAAATTACTCTCTCTCTCGAGTGTTTTACTTGACTAAACTGGACGTTGAGGTGGGACGAGGAAACCTTGTTTGAAACATCGGTTTTATTCTCAGCTGGTTCTCGTGTTTGACTGTGGGGCGCACGATTTCTGACAAAGCCATAGTCAGTTTGTTTACGCGTATAGTATACGTTGTTATTTGCCTTTTGACGTTAACGCCGTCCCATAGTTTGTAATTAAAATTTGCGCGCAATTAACGCGCCGGCCTCCCGCTCATGTTCAACGTCTCGTTTGTGTACTCTCGTTTTTCTTTATTCTTCTTTTTTTTTTACGTTTAATCTTCTTGTTATTCCGATTGGTACATATAACGATCGTCTCGCCGTTATCGCCAATTAGCATTTTATCTTCTTTTAAATTAAAAGGCTGTTTATCTCCCTTTCGCCTTTTGAAATCGGAATTCATAGGAATAATCCATTAATTATATAAAAACGAACGAAACTCGTTCAGTAGAAAATCCATCAGCGATACAGATATTCCCCAACGAATCACCCAATAAATCTTCGATACATTCGTACGTCTAATTCATTGTACTCGCTTCGCGCAAACACCGAGTTTTACAAATTTTGTTCGCGAAGCTCGCCACGATCGCAAGCGCCTCCGAGAAGAATTGCGAGAAAACGCTCGTCGCGCGGACTCGTTTTACCCTGCGCACACCCTCTATATTACAAGCTAACATCAAGGGGGAGGAGAGCGCAAAGCGTTACACTCGCACACGCAGCCTCCATTGCTTAATAAAGTTTACGCCTGCACCTCTTCTCCTCGTGAGAGTGCTTATCGCGATAACTGCCTTTTTATTCCATCCGCGCCCCGTCTCTCTCTCTCTCTCTCTCTCTCTCTCTCTCTCTCTTTCTCACACACACACACAGGCGGGAAAATGAAAAAGCCTCTGGCATTGTTATTACATTCCGCAACACACATGCAAAGCTCGGACGGGCGCGCGCAAAAAGAGAAAGAAAGAGAGAGAGAGGCGACGACGACATCGTCCTATCCTCGATTTCGGAAAAACTCGCTAGGCACTCTTTATGTTTTTTTTGCTGCAGCTGCAAGTGCCCCAGCTCTCGCGCGCGCATAAAGGAAAATAGCGCGTGCAATTTCTGCTTTTTCTCATATACGCGCAATATGCTAGTTCCGTGCCGTTGTTGTGCGTATATATATATAAAGGGGGTGGAGAAAAGGTTCCACGAGGCGGCACTTTCTCCCGCGAGAAAACACGATGTGCAACGCTTATTTTTCGCGTAGAAATAATAAAAGGAATGTATTCGATGAATGAAGGTGTGTATAGGGGGGG
>UELV01079302.1:0-34828 GCA_900490015.1 Megastigmus stigmatizans | reverse complement strand
GCTCAAAATACGTCGGATATGATCTTTTTCAAATTTTTTCGAACCTTCTTTTTAGTTGAAAAAAAGCCTCGAAAAAGATGTTGAAAATTCGGGGCCTTGGTCGTTAATGGGTTAAGAAAAATGCGGGAATCACTTTGCAGCCTCTAATGCAATTGCTAAAGGAATTAAAATAACACGTATTGCCCAATTTTATAATATCATTCGAAATTTATAAAGTTTCTCTTATGAATTTATTTTGTTAAAGTTAAATGAATTTATTAATGAATGAATGAGTTAATTACACCTTCAATGCAACTAAATAAAGCCCAATCTGATTAAATGAAAATGTCTTCATAATTCCGGTAAAAGAATAGTATAAAAGCTCGTGCAAATGCACTAGTAGAAAATGAATATTAAAGTGATTTCAAAGCATCGTATGAACAACGTTTAACAAAAATTACTGTGCAAACTTATACCTCATATTACTTACAAATGATGTATACCCGAAAGTCAATTAAATTTTATTCAATCAGAACAGGCTGATAATCTTAATCAGCGAGACATTTTAATTCAGTGAATATTTGTTTTTATTTGAGTCATCAACATAATTATTGACGATAAAATCCCAATCAAACCAGACCATGCAATTATGATTATATCTACACTTTATATTTTTTAGTGTACGTTGCTTAAAAAAATGAAGTAACAATGTTTGTACAATGTTTGCACATAAGTGTTCATATCAATAAGCGCGAAGTATATAATCTATGTAAATATAACAAAGCTATTTTAGAGTAATTACAAAAATTAGATAAATTTAAACTATACGACTTTCATGAATAACGTACACTCTTTGCATTATATTATTATTTTAAAGTATACCTAAATATAAATATTATAGACGTTGGGAGGTGTGGTGCTTTATATGTGCTTCTTAATCGAATAATTAACGATAATAAAATGGCAAAATGTTGCAAGTAATTGCAAATAAATCAAAATAAAAGTAAATCTCCCACAGTACCATGTGAGACTATATATTCCCAAACATTAGACCAAATCATCACGATGATTGTAACATACATACGATTAGATATAGTACTATTTTTTTCAGAATATTCTCGATTTTTTAGCAGTTTAAATATATTTGTTCATTGATATAATTTTTTTCAATGCCGTCGCCCGAAACGTTTCACTAACAATCTCGCAACGATTTCACGACTAGCAGGAGGCAAGACAATTTTCAACTTACATATGTGCATATACATAGACACGCTTAATGTGCAATATACAATCATTGGGAGCGTGAACATTATCAATGCAACGATTAACGCGATGACTGATGCCTTCGTTGTTTCCTCGTATAATGGCATAGTGCATATGCAGTGTTGGACGATAAATTCAAAGAAGGCGCCTGTGCTCGTGTTTCACACACTTGACGTTATATAGGAGCTCGAGAGAAAACGAAACAATGAGAAAAAACGCACAGAAGCGAGAGGCCGATCCCCCCTTCCATAAGGTTGTGTATTCCGCACAAGATCTGCAAGTCTCAAGTGTACACAACATGTGTAAATGCGTTGAATTTGTTTTCGCGCGGTTGATGTATTTGCGGTGATCGCGCTCTCTCGCATATCTCAATGCCAGCGGTATATTGCGACGTTCGCATTGTCCATTATATGCGTATTTATACGTTTAGGGGAGGGGAGGGGGCGGTATGGATTTTATTCGTGGGGTTATATGGGTTAAGAATATTTTAAAAACAGTAAATTAATATTCATAAATATTATAATAACACCGTGAAACGGTTAATTAATCTCTTAAGTGTTTCATTGAAAAACCCATCTCGCCTCAGACATGGGGTGCAATGAGTTCTACATGTTAAATAAATGGGTTATAAATGGCAACAACCTATTTTTTTTAATCGATTATGGTTTTTGTTTACCGTTTCTTTTTTAAACGTACGATTGAAACCAGTATTAGCATATTTTTATTTTCTATTCCAATATAATATGTCTCATTTAAAATAATGATTTTCTTTAACGTACTAACCTACAATATACTATTCTGCAACGATTAAAAAAATTAACAGCCTTAGAAGAAACATAGTTATTAAGATAATTAAAGACACCTCATCTTGCACCAACATCCATATCGCCCCACCTTCCTCTACTCATCATGGATCTACATTCATCATGGATCTACACTCATGGATCTTAGCTCTGCATAGGTCTTGAAATTGGTTCATCGCTTTAGTGAGACACGTTTTTTACAAATTGAAGAACTATACATTCTGTGATTTTTTTTTATCGTTATTATTTGTATATATAAATATGTATATACAAATAATAACGATAAAAAATAATCTGTTATAGATATGCCTATTCTTAAAAAAACGTGTGTATATCTGTATATATATATATATACAGATATACACACGTACTAGGTATACATTACTTGCAGCTGAGTTCACTTAGACGGTTGGATGCTTTTGCGATGATTCACTTTCAAGAGTTTAACGACATATAAATTTCCATTAGCTATTATTTTGTTTACGATTCATCAATCATTGATATTCAGAAAAATTCATTTGGAACTAAGTTAGCTCTGAATAAACTTATAACTATGTTGCTTTATGAAGATAAATCTATTGTTTTTTATACAATCTAGTATTTATCTGTACGGGATAGTACTTGTTTTGAAGTTCATTACATTTATGATTTTGTGAATAAATATATTTATTACACTTTTTATGGCAAATCACCTTAAATATTGGATCATAGCTTGTGTTTTAAGTATCTCTTTATGTAATTACGTTAGAAATCAAAACACTTATGAATTATGAACATTTATTTTTGAATTTATATAAAAGAGAAATCAACAGTTTGAAATTCAAAGTAACCGAAATATCTTATACTAAAAATAAGCATGTGTATATTTAAATGATAAATTAAATTATTATTACTCGTGAATGACTTATTACTCGATGCAATAAGAAAAGTATACAAGACAAAATAAATTACTTCTCTTTGAGATTGGAAAGCAAGAGATAAATTAAGCCTTTTAAATTTCAGTCTTGAAATATGCTGTAGTTTCGTAGAATGTTGTATTCTTCTAGATTTTTGTAGCACAAACGTTTATTATTGCAGATTTCAGATAAATAGCACTAAGACACGTAATCTAATAAATTCTCTATTGGCATTCTTTCGCCTATTTTCCGCTGTCAAAACGAAGAAGAGTCGATGATCATTAATGCAGTATGCGCAATAATTGTCAATGATTCTTAGAAAATATCGATAATACCAGTGCGTTCCCGAAAGTTTTTTTTTCTTTCAATCCAATAATCAGTCATATTCAAAGGCGTTCATTCATGAATGGCATTTTATGAGATACACAATTTTCTACTTTAAGCGTTCTTCGTAAGCATGTCACGACTTTACGGCATAGAAATTACTAACATACATTGAAATTAAAAGTGATAATTATCACGTTACGTAATAAAAAAATCATGTGAAATATGATATATAAGGTAAGAATCGTATCTATCTTCCACTGCAACTTTTGAAAGACAATAATGTGGATTTAGGATCTTATAAGCTACTTTATTAATGAGGCAATAAGTATTTTACAAAAAAAGAATCAACTGTGTAATTTACAGAGTAATTGATGTGTTACATGCTTAACATTGCAACTTAAACACAGCCAGTATATTTATAGGAATACAAGTAGGCATAAATTAAACAAAAAATTTAATGTGAGTTCTTAATTATTTTCAAAGATTGGCTTGTGTTATCGCATATTTAAAAGTTTACCTACAGAATTCGGAAAACTTATTCTTTTCGACAAATATTCCTTCAACTGTAATCTATATATAACTGTATAATTTAATTGTTCCCCATTAGAGACAGAATTGCCCATAGACGTAAATTTTCTTATTTACTTTTCAATTGCATTATTTACATTTGTCTGTTAGATAATAGAGAGAAAGCACGAAATGCCATTAGGCGAAGAAATGTGCTCGTTAAAGAAAATACGGATACAGTATGTGTGCCGGGCGAATGTGTCCTTATAAATTGTAAGTAAAAGTGCAAACTTTACGTACGCTATTGAAATAACTTATTGTTGAATGATGTCAGCTGCTTTTTAAATGTTCTAAATGTTTGCAGACATTAATCAAAATGAGATTTCCTGCTGTGATTTAATTCTGAAGAAGCAGTAGATTTATGTATAATTGTGCAGTAATAATATTATGTAAAATCGGGGCTATATAGGAACTGCAAAATCAACAATTATCTTAATTTAAAATAACATTATTCTGGAGGTTTTCCTACTAGTCACATAACCTCGAAGTAGCTATTTTGAACAAAGCCTTCTCTTTGGGAGTAGTTGTAAAAACTTCTCTTATTTCATTGAAGTTTAATTACGTTCTAATTGAAACAATACCAAATCTTATTCAGTGGAAAATATTCACGTAATATAGAAAGTCTTTCATAATTCATTTTATTTTTAAAATCGTATTAGTATGCTTATTTGTTATGTATGAAAATCTTTCATAGATCAATAATTCCAAGACCAAATTAAATTAAATTATTCTAGAATCCACTTAAAGATTAAATGCATTAAAAACAAATTATAAGCTAAAAGCAGCCGATAAGAAGTAGCGTAAAACAATAAAGTGCACACACTTATAAATATAATTAGCGTGTGGAAATGTTGTCGAATGAATACGCGCATTACTATATACATTTTGCACGTGTAGCGGAATCATCGGCTAATAAAAAACTCAATAATTGTTCACTCATCGTACAAAGTCCCAAGTCTGTTTTTTGTATTTTCAAGCTTTTTGCGTCCGGCTGTTCCGTGCAACTCTCATTCCCTGAAGAATAATATTACGCATAGCTCGAAGAAAGAGCGTGAGTCAAGAAAAAAAGACATCGCTAATCTTACATAGAGGAAGCCTCGATAATGCTAGCAAAATAAGCATCAAAGCTTAGAAGTGTCATCTTCAATCACGTTCGTGTATATATATGCAAACGAATCGTATAGCAAAGAAAGAGACATTGCTTTTGGTTGTGCCTTTGCTATCTCTCGCTTACGTAACACCGAAATTTCCGTACTCTCCGATATAGCCTACACGTAACAAACACGCGCGTATCGGACAAAACGTACTTTATATACATATAAGGTAAAGAGAAATCGGCGAATCGACGACATAAGATGTTAGCGTTGGTTCGTCGCATCGGCAGATGAATGTTTTATGAAAAAAAAATTCACCGAATTACGCATCGCAGTCCGTCAACAAATCTCGGCTTTACAAACGAGATGAACAAAAAAAAATAATGACGCTCGTTTGCTCGGTATAGAACGAGAATATCGTTCCCCTCCAGCTTATGACGTTAGCGCACGGGCTTGAATATTCCGCTTTGGTTCGCTATGGTTATATATATGTATATAGCGGCAGATATATGAAATTCTAAAGTGGTCGCGGACACGGCGACTTGTGAAGTCTTGTGCGAAGAAGAAGATTGGCCAAACTGGTTATTTTACGATTAAAAAAAATATTCGACTCAAAGTTCAAGTGTGTCTGTATAAAGTCTGTATTTTAACGATGTGTTTATTTAATGAATGACTGAAGGCCCGGCAGATTTTAATTATGCTATGCAAATTTGAAGTAATACTTGTATCTCGCAAATAAATTTATTTTCCAATGAGAAACGAAATTTAGTGTGCTTGGCTATGCATTCTAGCGTAAAATCAAATGAAGCATGAATATACGAATATTTATATAAAACAAAGGACAATATTGTCCTCCGTTGCTAGATTCAATTTTGGCATATTTTTCTAACAAAATTAACTTGAATAGCATTAGTTTATGAAGCTAAGTTATTTATATAATGAATATAAATCATGGATAAATTTTAAAAACATATGGAATAAATAATATTTGCAATACTAAGTATAATGATTTTTTCTATTGAGGACTAATTATTTGTTTTATTCTGTAAACAATTATAAAATGCGTTACCTTAATATATATATAAATATAATGCACAGAATTTATAGACAGAATTACTGAGTATATTTGTATAGTACAAGATAAATGTATTTATACATTGAAAAATATATTTGTAGCTTCGTCCTGCAGTTTTAATTATTTTACAGTGTAATATTGACAACCTTTTATTATAATGAACTTTTCTTTAACTTTTATGAAATATTATAATAGCATAATAATAAATTCACCAGGATTTTGTAAAATAATTGAGCGAAATAGAATATATTTTATATAAGCGAATATATTTTCGTTTATAAGCCTAGTTAATTACTGGTTTGTATTTATTTTTTATTAATTATTTAATGATACATTATATACTTGTGCACTATGAAAATGTATTGATATAAACAATATGTAACTCGCATATTTTACTTCATATATTGCTAATTTATGTTAAAAAGCAATTGATATTTTTTCCTTTTTTCACTTAAATAAAAACTCAAATGTATGCAGTAGATAAAAAGGAGTCAATTATAAACGATGGTTTTAATGTTGTCAATATTGAAGTATCTGTTTCTACAGTAACTTACGAAAACTTTAAACTTTTGAAATTATTACTTTAAATAAGAATAAAAATATGATTCTTAATTATTCTTTGATTCTCTAAGTATTCTCTAAGTATTTAACAATTTTCTAAATTTTGCAATTCGAACACCACCATACACCTTTTATCGCTATTTGCAAAATGAAAACATATTCGATTATTATTCACTATTTATTTCAGAATCTCGATATATTTAATAAATTAAAGCTTCTCCGCTTTTTA
The DNA here is from genome assembly GCA_900490015.1 of Megastigmus stigmatizans. Taxonomy (NCBI): domain Eukaryota; kingdom Metazoa; phylum Arthropoda; class Insecta; order Hymenoptera; family Megastigmidae; genus Megastigmus; species Megastigmus stigmatizans. Next base: position 28,034 of record UELV01079302.1, on the reverse strand, counting down.
TACATTGTAATTCGAAAAAGTTGGCTATTAAGTCGGAAGTGCGATGGCCTTTAGGGTATAAAAACACTTTAAACTGAATTTGAATTTCTCATAATGAAGGCGGTGCGTTTTTTGTGTTCGTGTTTCATTATTCATAAATCGTTACATGGTGGACGCGACTTTTTCCTCGTTCTAAAAAGCTAATTAATTAAATTAAATTTCTTCGTAATATAGAGAGCTATAGGTAAAAGAGAACCAGTCAATGAGCACGTGTAAAAATGATGATAAAGTATATAAATGCATTTGTTATATTTGATACATTTAATTCAATTTAATTTAAATTTACATGATAAAAGAGAATAAAATGAAGTATTGATAAGATTAAAAGCAGATTATTAATTATTAATAAAAATGCTCTTGGAATCATACCTTAAGTATGCGTTCAAAATAAAGTATTGATATAGAGCTATTGATAATAAATTTTGATAATTAGAAAAATTTATTTTTTCCGAGGTTGGTATTTGTAATTATTTGCATTGAAGTATAAACTATATATGTCACACTTTAATTTTTCAATGAATTATAGCATAATTGATTACTTTATAACTTTTATTATAAAAGGATAAAGAAATCGTAGTACATAAGAGGTGGTTATAACAATGACAATATGTAAAATATTGCTAATATTTTGAAAACAAATATGCTTTTGCATTTGCACATGTAGTTTACATTACATAAACTTAAGAAAGCTAAATTTCTTTAAGGAATACGTTCTCATATATTCCCCTTTGAATGCAATGTTGCAATAAGTGATATAACTTTATAATTACGCCAATTATAGCTTTTTACTACTGCGATATAATTTCATAACTTATTAAAAAAGCATGTATACTAGTGCGGATATGAAATCTAGTTTTTGAGTGTAGTTATGATAAATCATCAATTACTATGTAATTTTACAACCAAAAATATAACAAAAATTTCGTAGTTCGTTTTTCGGCGGGATATTTTATGTTTTCATTATTGCTTTTTTTTTTAAATTGCTGAGAAAATTTTATGGGTCGTTAAAGACGAAACACAGGACTCGAGAGTTTTATATTAGGAATTACAAGGTCATACTTATTTATTATAGTTTTATTCTAAAATAAGTTAATAAAATTTGTTTTCTTGGACATTATCCTATTGTACAAAAAAGCTTTTTAAAATGGCCGATTGAAAATCTAAAAGTTATTTCGTAAATAACAAGTTTTGTTCATTAAGTTGAAATGTTTATATTCCTGTAGTAAAAACACAACTAAAACACAAGTGCTTACTCATAAATATAGTTATATAGAAAAATAAGATATTCGGTAACCAAATTTTTTCCTGTGTGCCGCTTCCCAACTTCCATTCCCAGCAGTTCACTTTGCTCTTTTTTTTACTAGTGCTTGTTTTCTCATTCTTCGGGCGACGATCTATTCATCGCATTTTCCTCTATTTCCATTCAAAATAGCATACTCAATTTCAATTTTGTCGATATGATATGATGAGATACAAATTAATTCATGGAGGGTCATTAACTTACTTATTGCCAGTATATTACATCAAAGCGTTTTAGAGTGTGTAATAATTTATGCTAAATTATGCAATTGCATTGCTTATAGCTTTCACAAGATTTTACGCGACTACCTTATCGATTTCTAATTCGAATTTAGTCAATAACATCGTTCACTTATGACAATAATATTGTTTACTGTTTTGCAATGATAAATTATCAGAAATTGATAGTTTATACAAAATTAATACAAAGATTGCCATCAAAGATTATTTCGTAATTTTCACAAGTTCAAGCTTATATCGCTAATAGTTTAAGAAGAAAAATTAAATTATTATCTCAATTGATATAAGCTTGGTACAGGTATTACTTAATATTAAATAATATATGTATATTAAGCAAATGAAGCTATATTTAATAATAAATATCATTAAAATGTTCTTAAGCTAGACTGTTTATATAGACTATAAAAAATGTCTTTACGAGCGTTATTTGTTAGAAATGGAAATTTCAACTTCAACGAATTTTTTTAAAATAAAAAATAAATATAAATGTCTGCATATTGAAAAAAATCACGAAATCCGGTTTGGACCAGTTATTTCATGTTGATACCTATACAGAAGTAAAGAAAACAATAATTTCTTTCCTTTTCAGTTTTCAAGTACAGATGACTCAGCGCTTCCATCGGCCGTAAATTCACGTCGGATTCTACAAGCTTGTGTATGTGTGCATCTGTTTGTATGTACCTATGTGTAGGCTCATCGAATTCCATTGAACGCTCTGAAAAACATCCAAGGATTTCGATATTTTTTAGCGATACCTCCCAAAAAAATACAACTGAAATAAACTCTCCATTGTACATTAATTTTTCCATAACGACTCGCGTACTGGCCTTACAACTGTACCCTTTTCAATCTTAGAAATTCGCATGTATTCAGTACGTAGTATACTAAAACAGCTGCTATAGGCCACCAGTAAATCATCTCTCGACAACTTCTAAAAACTTCTAGAACATTTATATCTCCGTCCTTCTCTGTCTCACAGCCATTATAAGCATCGCGTGTGCTAACATCCAACACAATCTATGAATAGTATCTTGTATAATTTGGTTTCCAAAGTTATCTTTAATGCCCCAGCAGAGAGACACATATACCGCCGAGGCAACGTTATACAAAGGTTGGGGGCTCGTCTCTTCAGATTACAAATAAGCTAACGCTCCTCCGCTCCCACTACTTTTTTTCAGCTCGCCCTTCTCCTCTATATATATCTCTCTCTCTGTCTCTCTGTCTCTCTGTCTCTGTTTTTCACGCTATAACAAACGGAACTGATATGACTACATAATACGCATAACGTGAACAGGCATCACATGCCCACACATAGCACGGCGCACGCTACATCCATCAATTAAGACGATTGCGCACATTTGTGTGCATGTGTGCAAGCGCGTGTATTCATTCTTCTAAGAGTTCTAAGTTCTAATCAATCTAATCCTTCTAATTCATTATTCACTCATACAGTCCTACTCCGACCTCCGTGTTCGGTGTTTTGTTTTAATCGCTAGTGTATCATTCTTACTTATACACTCACGCATGTGTAGTGTACTGCGCACACATATACGTAAAACGCAACGGAAAAACCTAATGTGTATTGCGATTTGCAGATTCCTTGCAGATGCTCATGTATACATGTATATATAGGTTATGTTCGCTATTGCCGTTCGTGGAACGCGCGCGTGGGTGGGTGAGGTAGATATATAGATGTAGGACTACTATAGCTAAAGACAGATTACGCACTTACCCCCTCCCACTACCAGGCATCGAGACCAGCTGGTACTGCTGGTAGTGGCACAGAGAGGCTTTAGATGCTGACTCGCTGACTCGCGCGCGCTCAGTGTTGTTTTAACGTGCGAGTTGAGAGCTGTGCTGTCGCTTTAACGGATACTTAAACGGAGTCGTGCGCGCGCGTCTGTCACAAGGAGAGTTGGCTCACCCGAAAAACCTGTATTATTCTTTCTCTCTCTTCGCTCTTGTATTAGCCCGCAGTGGCATGGATCGTACGCAATCCGGCAGCAGCAATATAACTTTCGAAGGAAACTTAGCCTGCGGCTAAGCTGAGACAAAGAGAGTCGATTCGCTGCACACATCGTCTTTTTACACACTATCCTCATCAGTGTATTTTCACTTCTTCATTCACATATGAAATAACAATTATACTCATACCTATACACTTGACGCTGCAAGAGGAGAAAAACTTATATTCTCGCATTCCGTGAGTAGTATACTGCAGTTTGAAGCTGCCGCAGGGTCAAAGCGAGAGAAGTTTAAAGCACATCAAAAGATAGAGGAATAATAACAGCGGCGAAACGGCAGCAGCAGTATCAACGATCTGGCGCGTGCCGCATGCCTTGCTGAGTAAAATCTTTGTTTTGTTTCTGAGCAAAGTAGTCACCGAGCCGGGGAAAGCCGTCGGAGTTGGTGGCGGAGGTGGAGGTGGAGCAGCGGCCTCCGCTTTTTTCCCGACGGCTTGCGAACAAAGGCTAATACTGCACTGCGAGCGGCCAGTCCAACGTATGATGAACGAAGACAACTACGATGATGTTCACATGTCAACAGTACGTTTTTCCTTATTTTTCATTTGTGCAGTTTTATTAGCCTCGATGTTTACAAGCAGCCAATTGGGGATATTGCGGTAATAGAGTGTTTTCGTGGTCTTGCACACACGTCGAGATAGCATTCTCCTGTGTGTACCTATATATTTTTTGAGTTTAATTTGGTTTGATTCGATGAATCATAGGGAACGACGGATCCGTACACACGCGTAATATGTTGTTCTGATAGATTGCCTTGTTATGGATGAATCTGTAAGTGCGCAGGAGCAAATGTTTCTTTAGTGCACAAAGAGTAGTTTTTTTGGTTTAGTTTGGTTTTTATTTGAGCAAGTTATATGCTATTAGTAACCCTTTTCAGAGTTTTGGTTAGGTCATAGTAAAAACGTCGTTGATTCAATAATCAATTTTTTCAAGTTCGTATATTTTTTTGCACAATGACAGTTGATTAAAATTACTTAACAGTTACTAATTTATACGTTCAATTGCATACCCATAAATTGGGGAAACATGTTTTTTTAAATATATAATTTTGTTCTTTTGGAGTAACGTTGAATGTAAGCATTAGTAATACTTAAAACATACATTTATAGTTAATTAATTTAATTAAATTAAACAGTTCTGCAAAATTTATTAGTTTTTTTAAAATTAATTTTAAGTCAATATTCAATTGCATTCAAGGTTCCAACATCACTTAGAATTAGATTAAGGTTTTAATGCACATTTAAATAGTTAATTGAATTCATTAAATGTTCTTAAATAATTGCTATGATTAAAAAGTGTCATAGTATGCAAGTTTAATTGACTATAGTCTATAGTCGACTAATAGTCTACATTTTATTTTTATTTTTAATCATAATTATTGATTTAGATTAATTTAATCAGAAAAAATGACATTTTGATATATTTATATTTATTTATAGCCTGAACTGATAACAAAACATGGATATATTGCGGAGACTCATCATGTTTGGACTGAAGATGGCTATAGATTGGAATTGCATAGAGTCTTGAGGAAGGCTCAAGGCAGAAATTTAGGAAAAAGTTCTAAAGATGATTGTGCTGATATAATTTCAGAACTTGCTAAATCAGACTCCAAGGATACATCAGCTTCTTTATTGTCAGAAGCATTAGCTTTGAAGGTTAAAGAAGAATCTAGCCCTAAAGTCAGACCACCTATCTTAGTTAATCATGGACTGTTATCAAGTTCGGCAGACTGGGTATTGCTTGGACCGCAGAAAGCTCTTGGTAAATATTTTATTCTAATTTATACTTATGGTTTAAGCTTGAGAAATAGTATAGTTCAAAATGGACTAAAAAAACGAAAAAAAAATCAATGAAAACCAATTTTATTTTGTTGCACAATATTTTGTTATACTTCGAATTTGAATAAGGCACCCAGAATGCTTATCTATCTTTTTCAATTATTACGGTATTATTTAATGTTATTTCTTCTATGTAATTTTTATTACTACTTATTATAAATGGAGAAAATATTTCTATAATTGAAAATTAAACATTGAAGTAATTAAACTTTTGTTAAATTAAAATATTTACGATAGCTAGCAGCATTTAAAAATGTAGAAATGTTTGCAATCACTTTAACTCAATGTTATTTTATTTGCTTCAAATAATTAATTTAACCTTTGAAACTTTCAGCTTATGTATTATGCGACTGTGGATACGATGTGTGGCTAGCAAATGTGAGGGGAAATACATACTCTCAATGTCATAAAAAATATACAACAAAAGACAAGGAGTTTTGGGATTTCAGGTATAAAGATTGATTAAATTTAATTGATTGTGTAAACTTAAAAAAAAAATTGCAAGCTAATGTGGTATATTTCTTTTCAGTTGGCAAGAAATAGGATATTATGATTTGCCAGCAATGATAGATTATATTTTAGAGAAAACTCATCAAACGAGTTTGCATTATATTGGTTATAGTCAAGGAACTACAACTTTTTATGTGATGTGCAGCGATAGACCTGAATATAATGATAAAGTTAAGGATATGGTGAGCATGGCTCCAATTGCATTCTTAAGTAACCAGCGAAGTCCATTAATTAAATTTATTGTTCGATTCTACATTCTTATGGAAGTGAGTTCATAAAATATTATCTTACTTTTATCAAATTCTCTTTCTCTATGGTTCTAACGAATCATTTGTATTTCAGTGGGGATCAGCATATTGTAATATACACCAGTGGTTTCCTCGAAATAGGTTACAAGCGAAAGCTTTGGGGACATTAATTCGAAATACTCCAGGCACTCTTACCAAAAGCTTCTATAGTTGCTGGTTTTACCTAATTGCAGGTTTTGGTAGTAATCAGTTAGATAAATCTATGTTGCCTCTTATATTTGGTCATTTTCCTGGAGGTTCTTCGGCCAAACAAATTATACACTTTAGCCAAGTTATACTTTCTGGTAAGTAAAACAAAAAGTTTGAAATATTTAAGTTATGTGGGTTGAAATAAAAATTACTTACTACTATCCCACATAGCACGTTAAGTTAGAGATAAATGTTTCTAGAACGTTTCTTTGGAAACTTAGAAACGATTCTCTAAAAGTGGAAGAAACGTTTCAGGAACGTTGTAAAAACCTTGAAATGTCCGCTTTTGGTGTTTCAGGAAACGTAGAAACGTTTGTAAAATGTTTCTTATACGTATGTGAATTATAAAGTTCCTTTGGTCACGTCGCAAAAACGTTTCAAAAACGGTTCACGCGAAACCTTGAAAAGAAAACCTTCAAAATCGACGAATAAATTTTAAAGTTTAGGGTTCGATGCTCATGGGTCGTATCATCCGGATAAGTAATACCTAAAATTCGCACCACGACCCTTTTTAAAATAATTTAAGCACATTTATTTTAAGGTTTCACGTGAACCGTTTCTGAAACGTTTCTGCAACGTTACCAAAGAAACTTTATAATTCATATACGTATAAGAAACATTTACAAACGTTTCTAAAACGTTTCCTGAGACAACAAAAGCGAACAATTCAAGGTTTCTACAATGTTTCTGAAACGTTTCTTCCACTTTTAGAGAATCGTTTCTAAGTTTCCAAAGAAACGTTCTAGAAACATTTCTCTCCAACTTAACGTGCTATGTGGGATGTTATTTTTACTTATACATAAAGCCAAGTTACATTTACAATAGATCAGTCAACATTTTATTAAATATATCTTTATATAGTGTAGTAATTTGTAAAAGAATACGTTAAAGTGATATTTACAAATAATTAATTTTTAACTCTATTGCACACTGCTACATGATATCTTGTCTAAAATATGTGAATTTCCATATTTTACGTGTAAAAGGGTTAATTAAATTATGTTAACTAAATAAATCAATTCTATGTAAAAGAATTTAAAACATGAAAATTAATAGACTTCATATTTAAAAAATTTAGTTAATTATGATAAATTACTAAATATTTGAAATGGTGTGTTTCAGATTCTTTCCGAAAGTTTGACTATGGTACAACACAAAATTTAAAACTTTATGGAAGCACACAGCCTCCAAAATATTGCTTGGAACGGGTGAAGGTTCCTACTGCGGTGTTTTATAGTGAAAATGACTTTCTCACACATCCAGTAGATGTACAAAGGCTTGTCGAAAAATTACCGAATGTCGTTCTTAAACACAAAATCGAATATTCAAAATTTAATCATATTGATTATCTCTGGGGCAGAGATGCAAAGACGCTTCTTTATTCTCATATCGTCGATTTCATAAAACAATATAACTGAGTACAAATTCTCTTCCATGACGAACTTTACAAGTGTACAGTGAAATTTACGTTTAATTTATTTGATTCGAAGTATATTCGTCAATTAAACGTAGCATTTTCTAGAACTGAAGATATTTCACGATAATACGTTTTGAGATTTGGTAGTACCAGTTGTTTAGATTAAAAGCCGATCTGTCAAGATTTTAGTCATTACTTGCATTTAGGAGAAATTAAAAAAAAACTCGATATTTTTTGATTTCAAAATGCATTTTCTTTTATATATTTATTATAATTTAAAAAAGATAATGATTGTTATGTTGTATGTAGAGCAATAAATAATATTGACTAGTTCAATTCTTTACATATGACAAAAAATATCTATAAAACACAAATGTCAATAGCAAACTCAGATAATTTAATTAACTGTTCATCGACTTATCATTTTCAGTATTATGAAAGGATTTTCTATGAATTAACAATGATAATTAAGAATGGATGCGAATTCACGAAAAATGCGCAGTGACAGTGATTTAAATCTCGATACTTGAGTAAAAAGGAAAATTCAGGTCAATCATTTCTTTGTGTATACTTTCGTACTTCAAGTAAAGGAGAGAAAGAGAACGAGTGAGCAAGTGTGAGAGAGACGAAGAAAGGTGCGTCGAAGAAATAGAAATCGAATAGTTTTTTTTTCAAATACGTGAGTCGGAAACGTGTTTGCAAAATTTTAAACGTAAATAAAAAGTGTATAAAATTTATTTTTGGTCCACTTGTGCAGAGAAGCATAAAGTGTTTGTGCTCATGCACAGTATACAAATGTTGGCGACTTACATTTTTATGTATTAAGTGATAAATACTCAAAATGACATATGTGTAATTATATTTTTCAGCTGAAATAATGCTAACAACTAATAATTTAACAGAAAATAAAAATTAATAATTAAATAAATCGAAGCTTTAGAAATTTTACGTACTTTTTTAAAATCATTATTTTTTATTATTATATTTGTGATAAATCTTTAGGATTAGTATAAGAAACAACAATGATTGTAATATAAATAGCATTGTAAATAATATTATTTATTGGTGTATTTTTTAAATCATTAAGTTAATAAAAAATATTACAAATTGTTAAAAATGATCAAATAAAAGAAATAGTATAAAATTCTTTGCCTATAAATAATTTAATGTTGTAAAATAAATTTATTTTTTATAAATAAGTTTTCTTAGAAAAAATTAATTTATAAGTAAATGTTCAACAATTAAATATATACATTTTTTAATTAAGTGTGTTTTAAGATAAATAAGAGAAACTATACTAAGTAAAAGTAAATTCAAGTTGTAAAGTGTTGAAGCCAATTAAGTTTTGGTAAAAATGTGTACAAATATAGTAATATTAGCATGATTTTACTGAAGGTTAGAAGAAAATCGTGGAATGTATTTCTAAACGATTATTATCGATTGGACGTTTCACTTCACGCTTTCACTCTGCGCAAATTTTTCGCGTAAGAGTCCGCCACTTACCAAGTACTATACGAATTGGTCAATATGATTTAAGTTACTATCTCGAAATTAACGGTACCTATTACCGGTATTGCAAAATCTTTTACTTGTTATATCATTATATCAATCGCCCTTTCTCTTTTTTTTATGCTCGGAATGTGTGTATCTATTTCGATTTTAATTGTTCGTCTCGTTGTTTTAAATATGATTTAAAATTATATCTTTTGTAAATATATATATATTAAATTCAAATTTTATATTAAAAAATAATTTCTAAATTATGCATATTTGGATTGAATCTATTAAAAAATATTAATTTAAATAATTATTGTTAGACGAGTTAAAAGGGAAGGATACTACTGCCATTAAGTTCTTGTAGTTCTTATAGATCTTATTAATTTCTTATTAATTGAAAAACTGGGATTAATAATGAAGTCAAGTTGGTTAATAGCCTGTGACTTCAAAAATCTAGCTTACGTCAGGGTGCTTACTGCACCAATGTCTAGATTCTAGAGGAAATGGCTCATAAGAAACACCAATTTACGAGTTTTAGCGACATTACCACTGTAACTATGGTATCATAGTTTCGGGAGGAGCATATATATACGGAAACGTATTGAATGTTTTGAAAAATCTGTAAAACGAAATAATTAATTGTAAAATGATGAAAAGAATGCCGAAAAATAACAAAAAGATTCTACTTATTTATAAAATTAAAAATTAAAAAAAAAATTATAATAACTCAGAATTCATGCATATCATTTTTCCACATCATTCAACCTGTCCAACTCATCTGAGAAAACTTGTTATGTATAGCGAAGGTGTAAATGTATTTCTCGCGGAGATTACTTACTGTACTATTTTGAATAGCGTAGAAAGTAAACATGATCTTTACTTATTCATAATAGTTTTCTTACAGTTCAGAAGTACTTATAATATAAAAATTCATAATAGCGAATCGATTTATAATCTCCTCTGTTCATCATTCTAGCAATCATCGCAGCAAACGAGGGAAGCCTTCAGATCGTCGTTCTAACGTCAAACCTAATATACTTACTCAACATCTTTTTGCGGTCTTGAGTGCCCCGCGCACGTCGCAAAGTAGCGCATTTTCTGGCGCATGAGAATCATACCTCTGTGAACATCCGCTTTCAATACAAGGCCTTATACGGCTTATCAGTTAAGTAGTCCTTCGCTATGATCGACTTCAGTTCGCAATGTCTTTCGCAAGTCGGTGGCTCAATAGAAATTGAAAGGTCCAGAGTGCATGCTTTATGAATAATTCTGAAAACGTGTCTGCATCCCGAGGCGTGTGAAAAGGCAGGGCAAGATACGGACGTATTAGCATATATTAGATGTGTTATTGAGAAAAGAGCTATCAATCTCTTCGAGTCATATGATGGAGGACTGATTATTGCAGCATCTATATAAAGATCTTTATGATATACATATATCTTCAAATCCGACTTTTATTTTGCGAAAAATGGTTTTTCCATCTAATGGCGAGTCCACTAGACAAACGGGTAAAGCGCAAGGTTTTTTTCGATTTTCAATGATTTTTTTAACATTTCTTTATGAATATTAGTATTTATTCTATTTAGTAAGGAGTCACACAATATTTATTTCACTGCTTTTTCCTGATTTAAGATCCTACAATAATTAGTTCATCACCATTAGGTGTAGTTTGAATACTCTTTGATGGCTTGAAGATGTCAATAGTGATTTTCTTAATAAATTCTTAATGAGCTTTTACAAATAATTTTTTAATAATTGTATTCACGAATGATTCTAGTGACATTATAGTATTAACCAGAAATTAAATAAAATACTTTGAAATTATTGATATATATTTACGATAGTTTAGTTTTAAAATTTTATTGTTTTGAGTCATACATGCTGTTTATTTAAATATTTCCAATGTAACGACAGCGTTAGGGCAGGGATAGATAACCAAATTCTTATGTCCCGTCTTCTCGCAAAATTTTTATAAATTTTCATAAAGTGCCGCTTTAAAAAGTTTTATTGTTAATAATACTTAAAAATATGCCGAATAAAGCAGGAATCTAGTCGACTTAGGGATCCGAATTACCGCTCGCGGTGTATATGCTTTTCACGTACTTTTACGGGGAAAATCTCTGTATTTAAAATAGTTTACGATAAAACAATTACATCTATAAATATTGATCATTTTACAAAACTCACCACTTTAATTTGTATTTAATTTGTTGATAAAGAATGAAACCCTTTTGCATATTACCTATGTTAATTATAAATGTTATTGGTTATCGTATGTGTCCAATTATTAAATCGAAATAAAAAGTGTAAATTTTTTACGTTTGAAAAAATTTATATAGAAATTCGAACCGAGACCTTCCGTTAGTACATTATGCTATCCGAATATACATTATACTTACCGACTACATACTACATATTATATACATATATATATATATATATGTCTGATTGTCTGGCTCTGTCTCGTCCGTAGCGGTTGTTGCCGAGTCGCGTGGGGGAGTAAAAAATGAGGAAGGAGGCGAGGCGTTTGGCTCTTTCGCCGTTCGTGTAAAAATGAGCGACCGTCGCGTGCACAGTCGACGGCGCACCGAACGCCACCTTTCCATCCGAAACTACTCGCGTAATGTAATATACACAGGCGCAAGACACTATACAGAGCACAACGGTGTGTGCGCTGTGCACGATCACGCCTGCACGCATATATACAATCAAAGTAGTAGTAGTTGCAGGCCTGGCAGCGAGTAGTAGATCGACTGAAAGTCCCCCTCCCCCCCTGCGCGAGGAGAGAGAGAGAGCACCTTTTTTTATTTAACGTTTTCCTGCGTCGTGTGCTCGACGTCGTCGTAGCCTGGATCGTCGGCCACAATGACGATGCAGTGATACTTCATCGTCCCGATTCGCCCGAGTGCTCTGGACTTTTTTATTTCATCGCCCGGCGATACCTTCTCCACGGTGCTCTGTCTGTTCGCTCTCTCCCGATCACTCTCTTTCTCTCTCTCTCTCTGTCTCTCTCTCTCTCTCTCTCTCTCTCTCTCTCTCTCTTTCTACTCTCCTCTCTCCTCTATCCTCCGCTCTTTTTTACACCGTTTGTACTTACACGCGACAGTCTCGAGAAAAGAACTCGTCTCGCGAGAGTGTGATACGTTTTCGCGCTACGGAGGAACGCCGGAGGAGCCATGGAGGACGATCTGCCAACCGAGTACGATGTCATCGTCGTCGGGACAGGTATGGATACGCTAGTTATCACCAGCATGCATTTACGCTAGTTATCGATTTTGCCATTGGTACATCGAACGCACGATGTGCACTTGACGAAATTTTGCACTCTCGCGTGTCCGTCTGTCAACGCCTTTGCCTTTTAAAAATGTCGTGGCTCTCTTCTTGTTGGCTGCGCCTCCGTATGCTCTGTCCCTCTTTCGCTGTCTCCAGGGAGAGATGGACACGGCATACGAGAGATTCTGCACATTTAGCGGCTGGCCTTGATGCGGAATAATGATGATCGTTTCGCTGGAAGAAATTTATGACCCGATTGTATTCTAGATTTTTGAACTACTCTTTTTTTGTAAGTCGCGGGAATTATTGGGACGGAGCGGACTGCAATTTTTTTTGCGCTTATCGATTTTTTTAATCAGGAGGGGTCAGATACATTGTTATGGATATTCGAAATTAGTTTTTCTTTTTTTTCTTCTTTTTAATCATAATTGTTTTTGTAATTGCTGCTTACCTACTTTGAGAGATTATAATGCTTTGAAGCTCCATTGTTCACTTTGGAGTAAATATTTCATTTCTCAATAGTATAATGATTCTATTTTTATTTTATATTATTTTTTTGAAGCATTTTTATTAACTATTAATTTATGTTACATTACTTACTATAAAAATTGAGTAGGATTTTTATAATCTAGATTTGACAGATCTCATTTTACTGTGTACATATGGTACATAATTTTTTTCTTATAGCTTTATAATTGTATCTTATTGTCAAAGAATAAGTTAAATTAAGTAGTTCATATAGCTTTAAATAAGGTATAAACCCTTTATTTTTAAAGAATTAATATTAACCACAATTTTCAGGAATGACCGAATCTATCGTTGCTGCTGCAGCAAGTAGAATCGGCAAAAGAGTTTTACATTTAGACAGGTAATTAATTACTTTCCCCTGTTTAAAATAAGTTAGATTAAAAAATATTACAACTACATTATATTTACAGCAATGAATATTATGGAGGATTGTGGGCAACCTTTAATTTCGATGGTTTGCAAAAATGGATGGATGATTTGAAGTCAAGTAAAAATAGTTCTAGAGACTTTAATCCTGATTTAGCAGCTAATGAAAAATTTTTAAAAGCTAGCAATCAGTATTCAACTGTAGAGAATATTGCTGAAGAATGGTTTATTTCTCAGTAAGATAATGATGTTCAGATAGCCCATTTATTAATTCTAATAAATTTTTAATGTTTCTTACTCAATGTTTTTAGTGAAGCAGACTTACCTGCAGTTTCATCAAAGGATACGCAAACTGAAGTTTCAAGTGAAGTAGCTGCTGATGGGGATTCTGAAAAAGCCGATGAAGACAAAAGCGATAAAAAGGAGACAAAACATTGGAGTATAGATCGCATAAAGAAAGAATACAGAAGATTTAATATTGATTTGGCTCCCAAAGTAATTGATTAATTCAAAATGAACATGTATAACCTATTCTTTAATTTACAATATATTTATTAATACGTATTTTCTTCCTTAGCTTCTTTATGCTCGAGGAGAGCTAGTGGAGCTCTTAATTTCGAGTAATATTGCTCGTTATGCTGAGTTTCGGGCAGTATCTAGAGTAGCTACTTGCATGGATGGTAAACTCATTCAAGTTCCTTGTTCTCGAGCTGATGTATTTGCCAATAAAACTGTAAGCGTTGTTGAAAAACGAATGCTTATGCAGTTACTTACATCATGCATGGATCAAGGAGCCGATAGTCCAGAGTTTGATGGTGAGCTATTTAAAAATTCTCAATGCTGCTGTTAATTATAAAATAATCAAATAAATAATTTTTTTAAGCTCATTACTTAGTAGTCATCAGTCTTCACAAATTAAATTAAATAAAATATTTCTATTACTTTCTCTGTAGCTTGAAAATATTACTAATTTATAAATTTAAATCGTACATCTTATGCTTCTAGAACAACGTTTATGAGTAAATAAATTTAAATAGGTAGTCTTTGCAAAATAGAAAAATTAAGTCAAATTAAGTTGAATTAAAATAGTAATTATTGTGAAAAGAAAAGAATGTTAACTTTGATCAATATTCATTTTGCATCAATACATTGCCTTATAAAGAATCTGTTGATGTGCTTTGAATATTTAATTATAGTGGTACTTTTCATATATTTATGTACTGTGTTATCTTTTATGTTAAAATAAAGTATAATACAGGAATTTTATTGTAGGATACCGTGATAAAACATTTTTGGAATACTTAAACACCAAAAATTTAACACCAATTGTTAAGCATTATGTGATGCAAGCTATAGCAATGGCTACAGACAAAACATCTTGTAGAGATGGTGTAAATCGCACAAAACATTTCTTGAATAGTCTCGGTCGTTATGGAAACACATCTTTCTTATGGCCTATGTATGGTAGTGGTGAATTACCACAGTGTTTCTGCAGGTAAATTTATTAGTTATTTAAATATCTAATTTTTTTTCGTAATTAACTTAAATTTTATTAATTTATTTATTTATTTATTTATTGAATAATCAACGGACAATATTGTCCTTACACTTATATTCATATAAAAGTTTATGATTTTTATTTTGTTTTTTAAAGTGTTTGAATTGAATTTAAATTCTTATATTGTTAAAAGGAATGTTTGATTCAAACTTCAATTTATTTTAATAGATTGTGCGCTGTATTTGGCGGAGTATATTGCTTAAAACGACATCTGGATGGCGTCGTAGTAAGCGAAGATAAATGCAATGCTATTTTAACAGGGAAGCAGAGGCTTTCTCTGGAACATCTTGTTGTTGGACAAGGTCATTTGCCTCCAGAAATTGTTGCTTCGACTGGTGAAAATCAAATATCCCGTGGTATTTTTATTACAGATAGGTAAGCTATATTCTATTGTATTGATTTCAGTTATATTGATTAATAAAAAGAATTATGAATAATAATGATTCTGTAAATGTTTAGATCAATTATGCAAGGGGAAAAAGAAAATTTAACACTTTTGTACTATCCACCAGAAGAAACTGGACAAGAAGCAGTGACACTTATTGAATTAGGGCCTCTAACAAACGCTTGTCCACAAGGACTTTGTAAGTTTTCTTTTTTAAGTCGAAAAGTTTTAAGAATTCGTCTTAATTATGAATTGTTTATTTGTAGTTATGGTTCATATGACATGTAAACGTACCAAAACAGCTAAAGAAGATCTAGCATATGTTGTCAACAGATTCTTGCGTGCTAAACCTCTGGAAAGTAACGTTTCTCGTACTCCAACAGATTCTCATACACAGACTGTTGCTTCGGATCAGCAACAATCTCAGGCAACCATAAATTTTAAATTTATGTTTGTAAAACATTTAAAATGTAATTATAAAGTTTATTTTACAATTTTAGGGAGGTAATAAAGAAGCAAAAGAAGAAACTGCCGATAATCCAATGCCTCAAGTATTATGGTCTTTGTACCTTAATTTACCAGCTAGTGATATTAAACTTAATGAGTCTGCTCCAAGCAATATTCATCTTTGTTCTGGACCTGATCTGGATTTAGATTTTGATTTTGCTGTTAATCAGGTATATTTAATTTTAATTGTTGATTCTATAAAATAGGATAAAATTTTTTATATAGCCTTAATGATTTCAAATATAAAAACAAAATCGTATTTTAATTTTCACAAAATATTTTTTTATTTACTTTTCGTAAATGATGTGAAAAATTAAAAACATTATGTATTTACTTACAAATGTGAAAAAAATGTAAACATGACGATTTTTTTAGGCAAAAGAAATTTTTAAAGCTATGTATCCAAGTGAGGACTTTTTACCACGTGCGCCTGATCCAGAAGAAATTGTTTTGGAAGGAGAAGAAGCACCAGGTCCTAAATTTGAGGGCGACAATACATCAGGTGAAAATGAAAAACAAGACGATGAAAAAGCAGAAAAGGAAGAATAAACATGAATTGCACGAATATCGTACTTGCTTAATCTCATTAATCGTGATATCTTGATCAATTTTAGCATTAGAAATCATTAAAATATTTCTGTAATTTTGTTTATAATTAGAATTTTAAATGATTTTTTTGCATTTATTAGGTGATTATGAGATTAAGGAAGAGTAAAGAAAGAGATGTTTATTGCTACATTGAATTTAAAAAGAAGGCCTGCATTTCTATATCTTCTAACATAGATATTACACTTTACATTACATATTTCAAATGTGAGCCTTGAATGCAGAAACAATGGAGAATTGAGAATCATGTCACAGTTCATATCATATGTTTATATATATATTTTTTTTTATTCACACAAACACAAGGATTCGACACGAATTTGTAGTGCTGTTATTGTACTCATGTGCTTTTACGCATTATTTCGCCGAAGGAAAACATTTTGAATCGTAAGCTATTTGTCGTAATCTAAACTAATAATCACATCCTGTATTCTTCGTCTTATACAAATAGCTTGCTACTATCCTACTATAAGTACGACAAATGTATATCTATCATTATAAAGAGTGATCAGCGACTGTGCTATATGCATTCTTACAATAAGTCTTTCGGTTAATGACTGTTTGTTTATACGTTTTATTCGTTCACAAATATTAAAAGAATGCTCGATTTTGAGTACTAATCTTGTGCACTTTGTCAAGTCTGCACAATTTTGTGTCAATCAAGTGTAATTTTTTTTCCCTGGTTAGAAAGTTTGATTAAAAATAAGGATAGATTAACGTCTATATTGTGGTTAAAAAAAAAAGTTTAATGAACTGCGCCTTGTGAATACTGAAATAATTGGCATTTTAAAATATTATTTGATAGTTAAATTTTATTATATCACTTATATTTTCTAATCAGGGATACGTGTTGTCGTGAAGTTGCGATTGCTACAAAAACTTATAAGGCTGTGAGAAAGTAGACTTTCTTAAATTCATCATTCTTATATAATAAGATTCGATGATCCATGACGCCATGGTGGACTAATTATTAGCAAGACACTGATCACTCCATTCTTTACTTTTGGTTTAAGGAAATTCCAAAGATATTCAAAGTACACAAATCGTCGAAAGAAAAAAAGCTTCTGTGTTACACAATGAATGCAGCAAAAATCATTTAGTAATTTAAGGCATTCCAATATATATTTGTTTTTGTTCCGAAATGTACTTCATTTTTGCTGTGATTTTTTTGGAATTGAAAATATGGAATTTAATTGAATGAATTTATTTATCTAATTTCTTCAGCGATTAAAATTTTAGTCAGTTTTTATTCACAATTCTTTCTATTATCACCCACTAGAAAATAAATATTTTATAGACGTTATGTGGTATATTTCTATAAAATGTATCAAATTTAACTTATTTATGATTATGATACGTCTAAGTATTGCATTTTTTTTATAATAAAGAAACGTGATGACGATAAATTGTTTAATTTATTTATTTTTTTATACGACTCCACACAGTGCTTAAATAATGATTTTTTTATTCCTAAAATATATTTTGATAGAAAAAAATATTAATTGCATTATATATAGCACTACGTGAAAACATGCAAATATTTGTGGACTGTAAAATTTAAAAATGACATACTTAACATTTGAAGAATGAAAATAATTTTATAAAAAATCGTTACTTAAATACTATAGATAGAAATAAACATAAATACGCACCTAGGCCGGGAAAAATTTTGACAATCCACAGCTCGCTAAATTTACACGGGTTGTGGGCTGACCAAATTTTCTTCTGTCGTGCGTATACTATTTTTCATCATACTTATTTTAAATAAAAATTAGAATGCATTTGACTTTTATAAATGAATCCAATTAATTATTAGAAGAAAATTAATTAATATGTAGATATACCTAAATTACGAATTATTTGATTTTAAAGTCGGATAAATTATAAAAATAATCAAAATAGAATTTAAAAAGTAAAAAACAAGTATTAACTTTTTGTATTAGGGAGAGTCCTCCGACTTCTCTAAAAACAAACGTATAAGATGAAAAAATTAATTATAATAGACATTATACGTATAAGTATGCAATTTTTAAAGAAGGGTGTCTTAAAATTCTAGAAAAAAAATTTAGAAATTAAAGGCTCTTATAGAAATAGACCTTTTTAGATGTGTTATTTCAATTTATCTTACATATACCTAAAGCACGTAGTTCTTTTAGAAAATTGGTAATATACATATTTAAGATTGCAAAGAATTTGAATAGGGCCTCTCTAAGACACCCATTATTTTCGGCCCTGAGTAGAAGAGTGTAATTATATAGCATCAGAATCGATAGTTTCCTTAAAATATTTTACAGTGATATTTCTATGGTAAATTCGTATTCTAAAAGTTATATTTTTTTCTTTAAAGAGGTTTCAACACCAAGCTATGTCCTCGTATAAAAATTATATAATACTTAGATCCCAAGTGTACTTTTTTGATACATAACTAATTCTTCAAAGAAGTATTAACATTACTGCTCTAGAATTACTCTTGTGCAATTAGGATGTTTATTTTGATACACTTCCATAAATTTCAATCGGAAAATTTCTAGCGCCTTTTCTCATGCTGTCTTATGTTACAAATTACAATAGAAACGCAGTGGAAAGTTTAAAAAAGTCAAACGTACTTTTAAATACTTTCTAAACTCTCATTGGTTGATTTAGTTTACCGAATTTTTCCCATGCAATGGTTCATTCTGTATTGTGACAGATGTTATAATGATATATATATATATATATCATTATCCAGAAAACGTCTTTTGCATTTAGATGATTTTGAGACTTTAATTCTACGTATTAGCTGTACAAAAAAGGTAATATTTAACTTAAACCTGTAAATACTGATTAAAATAAATTGTTTACGATGTTCTATATTGTAATAGCATATAATTTAGCATTGAAAGATACTACTTGATCGAGAAATTTTATTAATATTAATAAATATGGTAGTTATATATTTTCAAAATTAGAATAATATCATTTTTCAAATGTGATATTCCATGATTGTAAAAAAATCAAATTTACTTAATAATTAAATACTGAAGTTGAAAGTTAATTCAAATGTTTGAGTTCTAATTGCAGTAAAAAAAATGAAATAATTCAGTGTCAAGCAACATTGAAATTAATATTGATGAGGTTACATAGATATTTAAGAAACATTTACGCGAAATAAATTTAAATGTATAAGTGTAAATATAGCATTTTTATGATTCCAAAAACTTTAAATGCGTCATTCCTCCATCTTCGCCATTGACATTTGACGCCCTATACTGACCTGACCGTACACGCAGTCACAGGTCGTGTTACCGACCCGTCAGTGCATAAAAAATATCTGAAACTCGTGCACAGATCCCATACCTACCCTAACCTCAGTTTTGACTGTTCGAAATCGAGTCGTTTATTGGCTCTAAATGAGTGCGATCGCAGCGACGTAGTACGCCATTGGCTCGTTCAAGTTATTCTTAACGTACCGCCAGCTGTTGTCTGTTAGCTGCGTTTGAAAAGCTGTGCGCATTGGATAGAGCGAGACAGCAGCATAGAAACACAATATTGGAAGGCGGTGTGCGCGAGCTGACGAACGGCTAGAGTCGGCAGTCCTGTGAAGAGTCGCGCTCTCCGGAGACCCGCGCGGCTGAAGAAGAAGAACCGAAGAAACATCCCCTTTCCTTCCTTCGTTCATCCTATTCGAAGAAGTCCCAAACATGTTCCAGCGACAGCTCTAGAAAAGGTAAGAGAGTGGCAGAGACTCTCCTTGGGGTGTTAAGGATCATCGCGAAAACGGCTAAACCAAACGTTTCCGTCCGTTCAGGTAGCATAACTCGACGCCAGCTTCGAGCCTCTGTAAAAGTCTGCGAAATAGCTTATCGTCGGTGCAACCTAGTCTACCCCAAAAGTAAGCAAAAATTAATTCAGAAATGGCAACGATACGCGTATTCGAGGATCAGGAAAATCGCGTGATCGAGGCGAATCGCCGATTGGGAGCCAAGGAGAATCCTGTGGCTCTTGGCCAACAACAAAACAAACGGGCTGTTCTCGGGATACTGTCCAACAATTTCGTGAGGAGCTCCAAGTCTGTAAGTTGTACAATTTTGTTATACTTTTATTGCGAGGGATTGATTGTGGGCGACCTTTGGCGGACGGTTGGGTTTTTGGAGAGGTGAGAGAGATGGAGGGAGTTTCCGAGGGAAAGACGGTTGGTCCTGACTTTTCAAATTTGAATCGACGCTTGCCCTTGACTGGCTACTTTAATGATGGCTTTCTGAGTAACGAACTTTTTCCGTTGAGTACTTTTCTTTTTTTTTTTATGGAAACTATGGCCTTTATGGATTTAAATAAAATTGCGACACATTTCGCTGTTTTTTTTTGGGGGGAAAACTAGTAAGATGGGGGATGCTTTTACATTCTCGGTCGGAGGACATATTAGAATATACATGTTTACCCAGAGGCACTTCAGTAAACAGTTGTGAAAGGTCATAATCTAAGATATTTTTTGTGCGTAAGTATTTTAGGCCGATGCCGTATATTACGCAAATTTTACCACTTAGATATTTACATTAATTTTCATAAATACAGATAATTTAATCATTTTAATAGAAGCTCTAGTATTTAAGCTAATGTAATTAATTGAGTGTAGCATTATTTAGTATCAAAATCAATATTTTTATAGTCACAGTACAACACATTAATATTCATATTTGTATTTTGTATTTTTTATTTACTATGTAACAATACAGGTTATCACTGTTTTTTGCAAAAAAAGACCTTGCTTGAATATCTTATATAATTTAAATTATGTATGAACTTCAGGAAGACTTAGTTACAATAATTTATTTTACAATAGTTTCAGTAATTTCAGAAAAAAACCTTTCAAATTAATTAGAAAAGTTGTAGTTTGTAAATTTTACAAACATTGTAAGTTATTTTTGTGCCTAATATTTTGATAATGTGTTTTTGAAAAATACAAGTATGATGCTGCAGTATTTTATCATATGTGATGTGATTATATATTCAATCCATCAGTTTGAATAATGTTTAATTTATAAAAAATAAATGTATGACCTAATAATTTTTATTTTATTTATGGTATCGTAATATGTTGAGGAGCTAAGGATATTATTTTCTTTCTTATAATTTTTGAGTTTCATGCAATTGTAACTGATTTTTAAATAATCAATTAATTTTTTTGTGTAACTAAATTAATGTTACAAATAAATATTTATTGATTATGTACTTTTTTGAAGAATATAATTGTTTCAAATAATTTTATGATAAATGCCTTTAAATATTTGTAATTAATTAATTAAAAAGACTTAATTCACTTTTTTCTAATATTGATTTAATAAGTATCATATACACAAAAGATCTTAAAGTATACAAAGATACATTAAAAATTTATAGCAAAAATATTTTAAAATTTGAAAATTTAGAAAAATTGTATATTTTTTTAGGAAATTTGTAAAGATGAAAAATATAACAAAGCAAAAAGTAGTTATATTCAGCCATTTGTCGAACCATTTGCGGTATATGAAGAAAAGAAAGAAGAACCAACGTTTCAAATATATGAAGATAAATTGAAGACAGAGTCGACTATTGTTTTAAGAGATGCACAGGAAACTAGTAAAATTGAAATCAAACAAACAACAGAAGTTAAAGTTTCAGTAGAAAGAGAAAATTACACATTAGAAGTTAATCCCCCACAAAAAGCAGTAGAACAGTACCGACCTGTTCTCCAAGAAATTGAAATAAATCAACAAGAAGAAGATGATGATGATGTCCTTAGACCTAGGGAGAGTCCTATGTCTCTAGAAAGGTCAATAATTTTTACAGGATCTGGAAAAAAAGATTCACGAGCAAAGAGGGAAGCTTGCAAAGCAAGCAGAACTAACTTTTATGATGTTGACGAGTATAGGGCAGATATTTACAACTATTTTAAGAGTGTTGAAGTGAGTACAAATGGAAATGTTATATTGTATTAAATAATCACATCCTTATTACTTAAATTTTTATACTTCCCAAAAATACTACTATTTTATATTGTTTTATATCTGGTTTATTAATCTTATTTGATGTATAATAAATTTTAATTTTGGATAAAATTATATAGTTTTTCACCCAAATTTTTACTTATTTCACTTTTTAATTTATACAATTACTTATCGAAAAAAATTTATCCTTATTAATGAAATTTGTTTATATTTTAGGTATTGCATAGACCAAAACCAGGTTACATGAAAAAACAACCTGATATAACATACTCAATGCGAACGATATTGGTTGATTGGTTAGTCGAAGTGTCTGAAGAATATCGTCTACACACGGAAACGTTATACTTGGCTGTTTCTTACATAGATCGATTTTTGTCTTACATGAGTGTAGTTCGGGCGAAACTGCAGCTTGTTGGTACTGCTGCCATGTTTATTGCTGCGTAAGTTTTATATTGTAATGAAAAATTATTTGCAAAATATCCAATACATATATTATATCATAATTTTAATTTGGTTTTAACCTTTATTCATATTGATAATTTATTTTAGAAAATACGAAGAGATATATCCCCCAGAAGTTGGTGAATTTGTGTACATTACTGATGATACCTACACAAAAAAGCAAGTTTTAAGGATGGAACATTTAATCTTAAGAGTATTATCATTTGATCTTACTGTACCAACACCTCTTGCTTTCCTCATGGAGTATTGCATCAGTAATAATCTCTCGGAAAAAGTTCAATATTTAGCAATGGTTTGTATCATGAGTAATATTAAATTCATAAATAATTGAAATTTGGTAATTGGCTAATAATAAAATTAATTTTTCAGTATTTATGTGAGTTATCGTTATTAGAAGCTGATCCATACTTGCAATATTTACCAAGTCATCTAGCAGCATCCGCGATCGCATTGGCTCGACATACGTTACGAGAAGAAGTTTGGCCTCACGAACTTGAGCTATCTTCTGGGTATAGTTTGCAAGACCTTAAGCCATGTATCATCTGTCTTCACAAATCATTCAAAAATGCACCGAATCTACCTCAAAAAGCAATACAAGAAAAGTACAAAAGCAATAAGTAAGTAAATAAAGATTGTTAAATAAATTGTTGAAAAAAATTTGCAATTGTTACAATTTCGATATCTATTTAGGTATGGACATGTTGCTCTTCTCTTACCAAGAAACAGTGAGTTGTTTGATTGTGAAGATTCTGAAAGTGCTTAAGTTAAACAAGCATGCTGCTAATTTGAATTCAATAATAAAACACCAGGCATCTACAATCAAAGTGTATGTAACGAACCTCCCAACAAGGAATTTCTTGTTCGCTGAAGAATTATTAGGAGGGGATTCTGGACTGCAAGACTGAAGGACTATTTCTTTTTTAATAAAAGAAAAGTGCATAATTCTTAGCACATTGTTAGTCATCCTGGTCAATTGTTTTATATGCGACTAATTAAATAGTGTAACAGCGATCTGAATTTTGGAAAATATTTCCATTCGCAACAAATGTGTGTGTGGCTGCCGATGAAAATTTGAATAGTCGTTTATAGATCTTTATTATCACATGAACGTAGGAGGCTCTCGAGAGTAACGTTATTTGACATTTGTTCGTAATATTTCATAGTTGTGAATGTTTTTAAGCCATTAGTCGATAAATTGCCCCATACCCTAGCTCGCAGATCGAATGATCCGAAAATTAAATCACTAGTGAGTTATATTTGTAATTTTGACAATAATAGTGAACAAAAAGTGAAGTTTTCGTATTTATATTTGACAGTAGGAAACTTTTTTAGACTATTTTTAGGTAATTTTTGTGATAAAAACGTTCGGTGGAACTTGTTACTCCAAAAAATTAACTGAATTAACTTAACTATTTTATAAATGTTTAGTACTAAAATTTATAAATATGTTTTCAGCTGGTATAAACTTTTTTTATGGATTTTTTTGTAGAACATTTGTACAATGATAAAAACTTTCGAATTATGAAAATATTCAACAAGTTTTCAGTATGCCAAATGTGACTGAAATAAATTGTAATATTAATTTAAGATACTAAAATCAGTTGATACCATGACAACTGCATAATTTCATAAAAATTATACAATAAGTAATTTTGTATGCAAATTATCTTGCAAAGTTAAAAAAAATAGAAATTTACAATTGAAGCAAGCAGTTATAGCTCAACGATTTTTATAAAATGACGAATGAGTTTGCTTGCTTTAGAATGTTACAATCTCAGTAAAATCATTCATAAAATCTTACAATATTTTTACCCGAAAAATATACTTGATCTATTTGAAAAATTAACTAGAACTTATTTAATAGTTCAAACTAAATTATTTGATTATAAACAGTCATCATTCTTTGTTAATAATATTTTGTAATATTTTTATTTAAATATTCCAACTCTGATAAATATAGCTCAGGAAAAAAACAACAAATGTATCTGCTTATTTTATATTTATCAGAGTTCTTCAGTCATTTTACTGTAATTTTATCAAATGTACAAAACCTTTTTTTATTTTTTTACGTGTACATTTGTAATTTTTAATTGAGTTTATTTTAATAATGTTTTTTATTAAGTCTTTTCAATATCAAAAAATGTACGAAATCTCTAGTACTAGAAGTAATGTGTGTATGGAAACAAAATTATAGTTTTCGGACCAAATAGTTGTAGATGAATGATGAACGAAACGTGCACTGATGGTTTCATTATCTTGTAATTAAAATACGAAACCAAGAAAAAAAAAAAAATTAAATGTGAGACAGACTTGCTTTTATTATGTACTTATAGCGTAATGCATGAATATTGCGGTGGGATAATCTCGTATGATGCAAAAATTTGATAATTGTTTGTTACTTTTTCGAATTTGTAGTAAATTGTACGCGCCAAAGTCTGTCTAGATGAAATATAATGAATTATTTCATAGTACTGTGTTTTATATTTTTTTCTAACTCTTTTTCTTTATTGTATAGTTAAATTTGATTCCCTTCTTCCTCCAATGATTATATTTCAATTCATGTTAAACCATTTACATGTATTGGGTTTTTTTTTATTTCGTATTACTTCTTCTTAATCGGTTCTAAAATCATACTACTTATGAAAAATTATACATCGGTACATAGTTAAATAACTTGCACATTATATGTAATACTGAATCATAGACAACGAAATCGTATGCTATTTTTCTCGTGCCATTTACATAGCTCTTGCGATATTAGCTTTGCTTACAGTCACAATTGATTGCAGCTACTTACCAACGTCAGGACTTGGTACGTAGAGTAGTTTAAATTATTTTTTTATCCTTTCATCAAATAGAAAAATATTAAAATTTAATTTATTTTCGTGAAAATTGAATAGGATTATTAAATAAAATACTTTATTTAAATCAAGTGAAATTATGGGTGTATCTAATTAAATATATTTTTCTCATATAATATTGTTTTTTAATAAAGATTTATCTGAATCAAGTAACAATTTTGTTAATTATAAGCCTGGTTTATCTTGATAAAAAAATTCTGAAATCAACTAAGTATTCAAAATATAAATATGTAAAGATCAATATGTATTTAAAAACAGATGATTTTTTTCAAAATAATGAAATAATTGTAAAGGAGTTCATGTGAATTAGGTTTGATTCAATAAAACTATCTAGTTTTGTAGCATTAAAACGATGGTTTATATGAAGGATAGAAATTTATCAATTGAAGAAGTTAAATTTCATTTAATTGCAATTTTTGTATACTTAACATACAAAAATTACCGCATGCACACTTCTATTATCTTAATATAATTGCATCTAGTTTATTTTAATAATGGATTAGACGATTCTTGTCAAATGAAGAAATAATCCCAGTAACACAAAAGAAGGTATAAAATTAATTAATTTTCATGCAATAATTATGTCAGAAGATTTTATCCTGTTCAAATTCTCCTGCTGTTTTTACACTTATCGTGAATTGAATGCAGTTGATTAAAACATTACTTATATATCTACTTCAAAAACAGTTCAAAATAGAAAAATCAAATACATTGTAAAATAATGTTCTACTTGCAGCTAATTCCCTATAGGTACGTTTAATAGCACTTCGTATTTCGTAATTATGTTTTAGTCGTCAGTATATGTGTTTACCTTCGAAGCGGATTGGCGAAACGCAAATACAGTATGTTGATGGTATATGGAGAAACAATCGATTACAGATGTTCAATTATATCGTTACAAGAACTAGATCTGTAATTTTCCGCGGTAATGGTAGAACCTGAAATAATCGAAACTGTTCATTACTCGAGCATCTACTTAATGATACTCTTGCATAATTAAAGCGACTTTTTTCCTCTTTGCTCGTTTTTTTTCTTCACCTATGCAATCAAACAACGTCTAGTTTACTTAAGATGTTCTCCTAGAATCGCATTATCTCATCCGGGATGTTTTTTATAGAAAATTCTGGCAAACTAACGGATTAGGTATGTTGAAAATGTATTTTTAAAAAGTTATCTCGTAGCTCGATCCATTTAGCTTTGATAATTCATTGGTTATATATAGATATATATTCTCTCTTATTATGCATGTGTCAGTTCCAAGGAAAACAATATGCGGAAAGTTTTCGCTTTTTTATTTATCCTCGCCAGATTTCTGTCGGTTTCTCTCGTCGTTGGTCACGAGATTGATGAGTCGATTTTCAGTCTCGTCGCCAAAGCCTCGACAACTTTATTTTTCCCGTCCGCCGCAATCAGTGCGATACTTTGTGCAAAAACAGGTACGTGCGGGTGTATAAATACATATATGCAATGCATGTGTGAATGATTGCACGAGCTACTGCAGCAATTGCTGGTGTTGCGGTATTTTAGGCGCACATCAGTTTCAGAACATCATTGCAATATCGCAACAGCTCTTATTACGTAGACGAATAGAAGTTTATAGAATTTAAAAAAATATATATACATATTTCATGAATCGAATGGTGCAGCAATCTTTTCTTTGCAAATCTTGCATTTTTATAGAAATATTATATTTTTTGCAGTTAGTAAATATCATTTCTCTAGTCTATTAATGTTTCTGTTCTACGAAGAATTAGAAACTTAGATTTTCTGTAATTTCTTTAAATCAAAATAAGTTGTCAAACTAAATTAAATTGCGAATGAGAAAGTTGTATTAATTTTTTTCAGACCTTTGCCTTTTTGCAATTAATACCTATTATACGTTCTCTATTTGTTATTTAACCCATTAACGACCAAGACCCCGAATTTTCAACAACTTTTTCAAGACTTTTTTTCAACTAAATAAAGCTTTGAAAAAATTTGAAAAAGATTAT
Organism: Megastigmus stigmatizans; assembly: GCA_900490015.1. Classification (NCBI taxonomy): domain Eukaryota; kingdom Metazoa; phylum Arthropoda; class Insecta; order Hymenoptera; family Megastigmidae; genus Megastigmus; species Megastigmus stigmatizans. Next base: position 170 of record UELV01079302.1, on the reverse strand, counting down.
ATCCGACGTATTTTGAGCTGTTCTTTCGAATGGTGATATCGATTTTTTGTTAAAATACTCCTGCAAAAAAATGTGGCGTGTTTTTCACGAGAAAAAGTTAAAAAATTTGGAAATTTTCAACTTTATGAATTTTTTTTCATAAGGAAAATGCAATGACGATAATTCAAAAT
>UELV01079301.1:0-37342 GCA_900490015.1 Megastigmus stigmatizans | reverse complement strand
TCCATCGCCCCACGGCGCCTAATTGAGAAAGCGAAAGAGAGAAGAGGGAATCGCCCCGCGGGGTGACGAGAGAGAGAGAAAGAGCAAAAAGCCAAGGGATGACGGATAAAAAAAAAGAGTCGAGATTCGGGGATATCGAGAGACGGGGTGGATTTCGTTAAAGCCGAGGAAAAAAAAAGTACAAGGACGAGCGGTTAAGTGACCGCGCGCGCGGCAAATTAAACGGGAAAGGAGGATTTATATGCACCAACGGGAGAGAGAAAACCAAGTCGGCAAGTTATTCAGTTTTTTGCCCCTGGTATACAGTGTCTTTTTATTTTCGAGCTGTATATCAATCATAAAGATATATAATCGACTAGGATTACGATTAAAAGAAATAAACTGGTTAACTGAAAACAATGGATATGATAATAGTTATTATATTCGGTGCTATACGTAAAAACAAAGTTCGTTAAAAATAAGAATCCGTTAAGCAGCGAATTCTAATTAGAACGAGACTTCGGCATCAGCGTAAAATTTTTACTCGTTAACATTAACCGTGAGTACTTAAAGCCGCATCCATCATTACATTCTATTTTAAACCCATATCTCCAGCGGCTCAGCATCGCAAAACTTTCCACGCAAACTATACGCGCTTATCCCGGTTCCGCAATACACGCAAATTGCAAAATCCACAAAGCAGAAAGAGTATGTACAAGCAAAGTCAAAAGCATAGTCCACAACTCTTCTCATCTATATTATACACACACACGCATAAAAGCGTCGCCTCTCCGCTGCTGCTGGACAAACAAGAAAGAAAGGAACGAAAGGGAAGGAAGCGAGCGCAGAGGAGAGAGAGAGAACGTGCAAGCAGGGGGAATTTCCCCACCCCTTCCTCTCTCTCTCTCTCCCTTTCTCTCTTGCTCGTTCGTGGGTGACTTCGGGGTGTAATTGCTCTCCGGTGGGCGGATCGCAAAGACAGAGAGAGAGAGAGAGAGAGAGAGGAGCTTCGTGCCGATGGGCGTGGCTCGCTGATTACAACCGCGCGACGACGACGACGACGATACCGATATCCTCGTCTACGCTCTTTCTATCTCCCTCTCTCTCTCTCTCTCTCTCTCTCTCTCTTTATGCTATAAAAATCGTGCGCACACGCTTCCGAGTTGCGCTTTTTTTTGTTGTCGACGATTGCCGCAGGGTGAGAGCTGCGAGGCTTATACTTATATATATAGCTGTCGTGGTTCGTTTTTTTTTCTGGTTATGGTGAAGTTCTTTGCGAGTCGTTAGTTTGATGCACACCGATTACCTGGACTAATTGATTTAGTCGGTATTGCAAACTTGAAGTATTTATACATCTGGACGAGGATTTTAATGTATTCATTTTAATTGCTATTTTGTTTTTATACTATACGACACATTTATTGCATTTTTATACCTTACTGCACATGTTCTCATTTGCACATAATATAATGAAACTTGTCCGCAATTTTTCTCCTCTGGAGCATCGCAGCCACTTTTGTCGTCCATCGCAAAGCTCAAAACGAATAGATATATATATATATATATATGGGGAGTGAGAAAAAGAGTAGAAAGAGCTGAAAAGTTCATAGCGAGCGTATAAAATTTATTTCGCACCAAGTCACACCCTTTCGACGTTTCATGCCTCAACGCGAAACAAAAGCAAAATAAAAGCGCATAGAGCCGCGTGAAAACTGTATATATATACTACGCGAGAAGTGAGTGAAGCAGCAGCAGCAGTACTTATCCGTTTTACGGCTCGCTATTTAAATGCCTTTTCCAATCCGCACACACACCACACACACACATATGCATAGACACGTCGAGAAATTGGAAGTGTCTCGATATCCTTTGGATTTGGGGCAATTCCTTGACGCTCAGGACTGTCCGCCTCAGGATATCCCAGCTTTCTATCCACGCCCCGCTGACTGGACTGTTTTTTATTGCCCTTCGGCTAACTCTCTCTTTCTCTCTCTTCAGTCTCTTCCACACACACACACATACACATACACACACATGTACAGCATGCGAGTATATATCCGAGGCTCGGACTCATATGTGAAGAGTCCGCGAAGGAGGAGGCGGTATATATAGGATTTCGCCTCGAAATCGGGGATGAAGTGGGTGGAGCGATTCCATTATACGAGTGTGTGTCTCTGCGTGTGTGTGTGTGTGTGTGTGTGTGTGTGTGTGTGCGTGTGTGTGTACGCGCTTGAGTCAGCAGCCGAAGAAGACGAAGAAGAAGAGATCGCCTCGAGGCAGCCAAGATATCCTGTGCAGGCAATGTATATATATATATACATACTTATATAGTTGGCTTGGTTATTTTCCTCCTGCAGACCTCTGTCCGCGCGGTGCGAACTCTTCGTCGGGGAATTGACACCATTCGCCTTTTAACGCTGCTTACGGGATTGTCTAGACGCCGCGACCGGACTTGCACGGAATTACAAATTTTTCCTTTATATGTATACAGATATGTATTGAACTTTCGATTGTATTCGATCTGTTTGGTTCGTTGTTGGGAGATGTTTTAATTGTCTGGAAAATGCAAGTGCAATATAACATTGCGCGATTATTTCATGTTTTGATGAAAGGCCAGTTAAAATCGTATGACGAACACATTAAATCGCTAGTTCATAAATGTCTATATTAGAGTAAAAGAATATTCCGCTTAATTAAATATTTACTTTAAATACATAATATAGAGCACAAGTATCAAACGGATAGCGGCATAGTCAAGAAAAAAAAAGTTGGTTAATGTAGGACCTATACAGCAAAGTAAATACATGAACTTGACAACTACCGCCCATTACGTTCCTACAATAGATTTTAAATTTTCATAATAACCAAACACTCCATCCATAATCTCATCAACTTCATTATAAGGTACAACCACGAACACAATGTGTATGTACCTATCGATAATTCCCTAAAAAATATTCTCTCAAATTAAACACCCTCTTATACTCAAAAGCTTTAATTGCGTCTAATGAACAGTAGCTAAAGTTCGCTCAAGACAGCCAACCTTTACAGAAAAAAAACGTTCGCATACATATAAATACAACACGGCGCCACAACACATCCGCCGAAAATATATATACAATCGGTTAATTCGTAAATAATTGGGATAATAGCGGGAGTCGCGTGACTCCCATTAAACAGTTATAAACGAGGCGGGCATTCGAGTTTTCTCTCTCTCTGAATATTTCAGACGATGTGCTACATTCCCAGATCGTCGACGTCTGATAAGCGGGAGAGTCCGTCCGCGGCAGCTTATTTTAGCCGGATACACATTTACGCTTTATTTATGAATATCGCTTTTCGCGGACTCTCTCTCTCTCTCTCTCTCTCTCTCTTTCTCTCTCTCTCTCTCTCTTTCTTTCTCTCTATTGCTTTATCTGTTATTCGACGGACGTATATATATATATATATACTTGCATTTATTCGTCGCGGTTAATTATTCTGCGAGCGAGTTTTATCTGACGTGGCAATTTACGAATTGCAGGGGAAAAAAGTCACTTGCTTATTTAGCATTTGGCATCTGTGGATTTGTAGTGCGGCTTTATTGTCTCTGCTCGTGTACAAATAAGCTTACTTATTATTTTGCGATGGAATTGGTAAATGGGATTGGACGTGTGAGTTGGATTAAACGATTCCAAAAAATGTAATACAAAAAAATAGATCTTCATTTAAATCGTACACCGATTGCTAATTACTCGTTGGAAATCGCGAGGATATTAATTGTATAAATGCCGATTCAAATTTTACCTTCGGCAATTTAAACGTGAATAGAAATCGTTTACGGAACATTATACTTATAGCACAATAAGCATTATAATTTAAGCGTTTGCTAAAGTTACATATACAATTGCAAAAATTCATTCATCGCGTTATCAGATCGTAAGTGACGCTAAGCATCGGCCAATTTGTAATGACTATTTAACTGTAACTATAAGTGAGGCATCGTTTAAAAAAGTGTTTCGGACCTCGCTCGCGTCTAATCAGCCTTAAATATTAATAGAGTGCGAACGAGTCGAGCAAGTATATATAGTATGTATTTATTCACGCTTCCAACTCCTCTACATATATATATATATATATAATCGGAGATGAAAATCGGTGTGGCATTGACTGGGTGTGTCGTCAATTTGCCAGAGCGACGCGCGCGCCGGAGACGCGAGATCCTCGAGAGAGAGAGAGAGAGAGCGCCGTTTTATCGTAGCCTCATCGGTTTTTGCTCTTAATGAAACTCGATGACCCGGCAGAAATGTACCATCCAGAGATGTATATGTATGTATATATAAATACAGGACCACGCACGACGATGATGCGATCGGTTTCTATGTATAGGTTTCGGGATGAAGAACGAGACGCGCGTTCCATCGCCGCAGAGCCACTGCGAGATCCTTCTCTTATTATTATGCTTATGTAAATGGGCGCAAGTGCAAGTTGTTTTTCCTTTTTTGCTAATTGATTGCGGAAAATTCGCGCAATGCGATAGATATTATTGCTTTATTAGCGGTTCTATGATGGATTGATTTTTGAAGTAATTTCCAAGATTGGCGAATAATAGATATATTTTTCAAAGTTTCATATATTTTGTACAGTTAATCTTCGAAATGGAATTTTACTAATTTTAATTTCGGGGCACTAATTTTGCAGTGCTTAATATCTTAATCGATCCACAATTAATGTAATCCAAATTTAGCCGCTCACGAAGGTTTAACCTATAGAACATTTCATTGAATGAAGCCGCTATTAAGACAAAAATCAATCTTTTATTCATCTTCAATATTCCAGTAGATCCATAATTTATACCATCCGCGCGCGCACTCCGACGATAAAAAGCCGTATAAGAAGAATATTAGATGCTATCTTAATAAAAAGCAATTAATTCATTTTCCTTTCACGCGACGTGAAACATTTATTTTCAGTTTCCAGTCTCCTGAAACGCTTCTTAAAATAAAGCCACTATACCACACCGCGGATAAGCACAATTCGTTTACCCCCGCGATTTTCAATCCTTAAAAGCACCTTAATGGAACGCTACAATTTATTAAAGAAACCGCGCGAATAACACCGTGTACTGCAGCCTATATAACATGTATACAATTGATTTAAATCCGTATACTCGCGTATAACGTTTTATATTATTTGCAAAAGGCGCGCGTGCACCAGAATCGAAGCTGATATAATAAACATTTCTATATACAAACGGAGAGAACGTGTTAAGAATCAGGGAGAGATGTAACAAAACGATATCTACGACGAAAATTACTCGATTGGAATTACAGCTGCGCGATTATTATAAGACGCGCACGGGGCATGTACGAATTACCATACATATTGGAAAAGCAGATGCCGACTTGGAGATACGCAGCGAAGCTGGATATATTACAGATATTCAGGCACACCTTTAAGGAAGGTAGCGCGAGACGCTCGAGTCTTAAAACTTTTATAGGTGCATACTGCGGAGTCCGACTCTCGCGACGCGGCCCATCCTTGTAAGCTCGAAAACGAGAAAATGATATTTTTCGATTTTTCCAATCAGAGCAATTGAAAGGATTAAGATCTCGGGAGGAATCGCGCGCCGGTTGTTTATATATATATATACATATACGAACGAAGTTTGTAAATTAAACGCGTAGTGTCGTTTCAATTAGAGCAAGCGGTTATTCTATCAGAATTAATTAATCCATTGACGCCATCGTGTACAGGACAGTATTATAATATACAGCGTAATTATCGAAAACTATTTATCTAATTATCCAATCGCGAACTCTAAATTTTCTCTCGCCGCACAAAAATCCACCCACTTCGCGAAAATCCTTAAAGTGCGACACACCATTATGCGCGCACAATACATATAATAATAATCAATGCACGGCGCGCATCCCGCCGAGAAATTAATTCCTTTCTTTTTTTTTTCTTTACGCACGCTCGTGCGCTCGCAAAGGTACATTACGCGTACATCATATTAGAGGGAAAGAAGCGCGCGCTCAACTCACACGTGAATTATAAATGAGTATGGTTTTTCGCCGGAGCGAGAGAAAAAGAGAGAGAGACTCGACGAGGGGTAAATACACGCGCATGAGTGTATGTAGGGGAAGCCGTGACTGTATTTATGTATGTCTATAGCTTGTGCGAGCGATGGATCATTGGTTTTGCGAATTGTAATAGGATGTGACACGCGAAATCGTCGCCGTTGACTGGGAAGAGAGAAAGTTTCATGGAGAACTGGAGTGGTTGCATGAATTTTAAATGAGTGATTATTAGCTATATTTGTGTTTTTTTTTGTTATCGTGAATTCGGCACTTATTGCGTGAAATCGCGTTTTAATAATGAATGAATAAAAAGAAATGCCAAATAGAAATGAATATCTATAAGGTATTTGAATACGATGACGGACGAGTTGACGGTGTCCAATGCCGAAAAAAAAAGGAATAAGAGTTGCTGCGTGCATCGTTGCAGACAATCTCGGACTGCGAGCGTGTTAATATGCAGACGTTGTTGCAGAACTCGCGATGCGCACCAAAGACCGACACAACAGAGCCCGACTTACAGAAAAAAAAAAAAAACAAACAAACGTTTCAATATGCCGGTGAATAATGGCATAAAATAATCGATTGGCCATACTTGGACTTTTCGGATCGCTCGGGTGTTCTTTTATTAGTAGACGAACAATCTATATATGTGTGCCAATCGGAGCGAATTAATGGGGAAACGACGGAAATACATTTGTATAATTGAATCTAAATTTTGCGGGTCTGATATTTTATTTTTACATGTGGAGCGGGTACGAATTTGTCAATTGCAACTAAGCTTGAGTTGGGGATATATAAAAGTGATTGGCGTGCATTTGCGACGTTTAAAAAAAAATTGTAAATGAAAAGTAAGGCGATAATTATAGTTACAAATCTTTCCTGCATGTTTCATTTCGTTTCAATCAGTTAATTTTTAAGTTTCTAAAGTTACTTATTGCAGCAAAAGCACAGTTCTTGTAAAATACAGATTGTGCTTCTGGTCTAAAAATTAGAAAAATATGAATATTTAATTAATGAACGAAAAATTGTGAAATTGAAAGTCCGCAATATTTAAGATGTTTTAAAAACGAATGGGCCGATTTGTACAACTGCAGTTATTCGAACAAAAGAAAATGAAAATAGCAACGCTTATTGTGTATATACATATATATTATAATATAATATTCCATCGGTAATACATTTTTTTCATAATGAATGAGCTTAAATACATTCGATAAATACACGCTAGCGATAACAACAAATATATAACGCGCGTGGCTCTTCTTTATTTTTCATACGTTTACACGTGCATTGGTAATACGCACTTTTTTTCGACTATCTATAATACATTTATATTAATAACGAAGTTTTTCGATCTGGTTAAAGGCAGTTGTTTACGAGGCTCGCGTACGCGCGCATTTTTTTTCGCTAAACATTATATTCTAACTTTCAACAGAGTTCGGTATACGTGCGTCCCGTCGAGCCTCGCAGGGCATTGCTCTCGAGTTCGATGCGAAAAACCGATGCAACATTTAATTTTACAATTAAGCGTGACTTCACTCCAGGATCAAAGACTCAATGGCTATTCCATCGTGCAAATTATAGGGTTTAACGAACATGGGCACCTTGCGTTAGGTTTTTCTGATTTTGCAAAAAAAAAAAAAAAAAAAAAGCGTCAACGATGTAACTGCAATTCTGCATGTAGTTAACTAAAATTGTAAAAGTATATTATAAAAACATTGCATTATTTAGTAGTTGTTTTTTGGAACAAGCGTTAATTTTGTACAATAACGGTAAAGCAGGACTTAGCTTTTCAAACTTATTAAACGGATAAAAACAAAAACTAAAACTAAACAATTTCAACAAAAACCATAATAAAAATACGTTAAAAGCTTTGCATACTTTGATATATGTAAACATATATTTAATTCGTACAATGATTTTAATGAAATTATTGTGCAAATATTTTAAATGCATTTAAGCAAAAGGTGCACATGTCTGATGATAGTTGTGAGCATTCGAAGCATTAGTAAAAGTTACTAATTATTTATAATAGAAATGAACTTCCCAACGTAACAAAGGAGAGTATGTAATATGCATAAATTGTTGTCGTCTAAAATTGCACTTTATAAAAATACCATAAGAAAAAACGAAGAACGAAATAAAAAATAAAGAGAATAGCTCAATTGTTGAAAGCACTCTTTGCTCGCCAGCAAGTCAAAGATCCGGAAGGCATTCGCACAATACGATAACAATAAGTTATGTTATTATTATATAATTTTTTTACAATAGATTTGTCTAGATGCAAGCGTAATACTATTTTCAGATTATTTCATTTAACAAAGAACCTAACGATGTTCTATTAGTTTAAAAGGTAACAAATGGTAAAATTATACTAGCCATTTTATTGTCACCGCGCATACGTTTCGATCGCGTGAGAATTTAAATGGTAAAAATAAATAGTTTGACGTTCATGAATGCAACTAGGATCTTTACAAAGTTTCTGAGTTAACTTTAAACCGAGCTGCTGCTATGTAAATCACATGTATTTTATACATTTTACTATGAAATTATTTTTTATAAAAATCCTTGTATAAAATTAAACGATTAAATTAAGTATGGCATAGCTCTAGTGCTTTTTAATTTTTTGGTGGTATATTGTTTAAAGTGATAAAAGTAATTACATTAGAACAAATTAAGTTTTTATGAGTAGCAAATTTTTAAAGCTTAAAAATATTAGTTTAGGTTATATGAAATATCAGACTTTAAAAAAGTAGGAAAACAAGAAAAACCACTAAAGTCATATTTAAAAGTCCAAGAGCCTTTGTGCTTTTTACATTTCGATTTTCAGTAATTTCGTAGCAGCTGTCCGATTCAAAGAAAGTTATTCTTTCTACTTCTAAAAAATATCGCATCTACGATTTACAGAGGAAAATGTACAGTTGTATAGAAAATATCGAAAGACTGCCAGTCAAACGAAGATGAGCTTCAAGATTACATATGCTATTCTTCCTTTTTAATCTTAAAAATTCAACTTTCCCAATTCCGGCGATGCATTCTTATTATGTGTATCGAGTCTTGTTTCGTAAAAATTTTTTATAAAAATTACAGTTGATATTTTTACATTACAACTTCAGTGTTTTACTTCGTTAGACAAGATCTACTCGTATCATAACACTTTGATTCTGTCCATCTTCATCTGTGAGATTCGTAAGTGAAATTTCTTTTATTAGCAAAACATGCGGTTCTTCATTTATTTCAGAATATTGTTTGATTGTCTGTGTTAAATAATACTCATTAAATGAATTTATTATAACAAATCTCTCTCAGTTATAGAAAGTGCTGTAGCATGTAAAGAAAATAAACATTGTAACTTAAAAATTATTAAATATTATAAGGAATATACTGCTTAAGTATCTATATTATATACTATTATAATCTATATAGGAATGCTATATCAACGCTTTACTCACAGACAAATTAATAAATCGAGATTACATCTAACAAAATATCAACTACAATTTCTATATAAATTTTCTGCATTTGTTACTTCAGTATATAACAAAAAGTGATTTTTTAAGATTTAAAAGATCTCGCAATCACGTTAGTGTACAGCTGGTTAGTTGCAACTTATGTACATGTTTAGACCTGGGCGGTGTTTTGGTTTTTTTACTTTCTTTTTTTCAGACTGCACAGCATTTGATATTTAAAACTTATCAATGCTAAGCAAAGTCTTTAATGGTTCTTTTAGTAAACATATATGTACGACTATTTATTGATGATTCCGTTACTAGAATTTCATAACAACAAAACAAATTTTAAAATAAGTTTCTTTTAGACCGGTACCATTGAGATTGACCTATTACAAATTCTTTGATATTATTTAAGTTAATCATAGAATTTTAAACATCTCTTAGTTTAATTAACGATGAGAGTATGAAATGAGGATTATTAGTGTTTATAACCGTCGCTACATTTTGTACTTTCATCGATTCTAATTTTTTTCTGCATTTAACGCTTCAAGACGGATCACTTCTAATTTAGAAAATAAGATAATTTTTTAATATATTTTTGGTTTGCAATCACAAGTTCGAATCATAGTTATGTAAAAAGTCTACTTATAGCAAGTGCAATCTCAATTTGTTTATGCCAGTTAAGAACTCTCTGATCCGCTCCATAAAAGTTAATTTCACAAAAATTCAAACATTAAAGCGAGTTTCAGAACTATCGGCCAGCATTAGCGTCACGGTGCGGTTATTAATCCAAATGAGACGGGCCAATCTCATGGGATTTAACCTAGCAACATCGTTTATTGGTGCGGTACTATACGACTTGATGCAGCGAATTTGTGAATTCCCAAGACCGAACATTCCGCTACTTATTTGCTGTAATTTTTGATAATACATTTGTACAAATCCATTATTGAAGATACAAAGAAGTTTATAAGATTCAACGCTTACCTGCCAAAAACATAATTTGTTTTCAGAACACGAGTAGCTTACGAGGTACTTTCCTTCTGGTGAAAATGCCAGTGCAGTTACCGGAGCTTGATGTGCAATTATTGTTTGACACTTGACAGTACCGCGTAATTCATAAAGAGCAATATGACCGGTGCGACTTCCGACAGCTATTCTGCGCGTGGCTGGATAATGGCTTACCTGAAATAATTTGTTTTTAATCAATACAACAATATTGAATGATTATTATGAAGAAAAATTAAACATAGTAAGTATCGTAAGATTCACAAACTTCCTTAATAATAAAGTAATTGTACGCCTTACTTGATTAAATCTACAGACGGCAGGGAAGACTTCATTTAATGGCTTTGTCTTTAAGTGTCCAGGATCCAAGCAGTGCAAAATGATGTCCATGACCTAAAAGAAAGATATCATGTAATAGTTATTATATGTATTCCGAATTCAAGACAATCGAGAATGGTTAGGATATTCTCTGTTTATACTTACTTCTACCAATAAGTCGCTCATTTCACTTTGCATCTTATCAATGAGCTGCTCGACAATTCTCAAGATCTCAGGCTTAGCTCTGGCAAGTACACTAGCCCCAAGATTCACGTTAAGTGTCTGTGCGTTTTGCTGAAGCGTATTGTATCTGGCGACTTCCCTCGCCATCGTCGTGATAAAGGCAGCTGGACGGGCGGTGGCAATCAATGTCAAAGCATGACGAGCGGTTCTACAGCTGTCTGCTGCTGGGGTTAATGGAAGACCATAAGTCATACTTGGTACGAGTTTGTCGGCGTCACAGCACATTTCAAGCAGACCCAGAAGAACCTAATTAAAATTTATACTCATCAATGTGTTAAATTAGTTTTTAAATTAAAAAACAAAATAATGTACTCATTATTTGGTTATAAAACTTAATAATGCTTAATACCATAATATCTTAAGATTCACAATGTACTCTGTTCTAAAATAAATATCTAAAATATTCATTAAATTAGTTTACATATTCTTACCCTAGATACATCCAAATATGGTTCCCAGACGGTAAATCCACGACCTATGAGATCTATGGCGGCTCTTCTAAGAGACGTGTGTAGCGGTAACTTTATTGTGTGAGGAGCATACAACAAATGCGTCAATGCCATACTTGTAAGTCTAGATAAATTATTGTTTCCAATTCCAAAGCCTTCGACCACCGAGCTCTTGCGTCTTTGGTCGTTGTCCCTTTTTTGATTATTAGTTGAAACGTCTTGTCCGAATTCCGCACCAATGACACCTAACAGTACCACGGCTGTTGTTTGCTTGCGCTTCAGTTCCGCGACACTCGAAGGTTTTCTCGATATGCTTAATTCTACGAAAAGGAAGATTATTTAATTTATTGCTTATACAATTCAATTAGTTTAAGAAAGTAGAAAATTATTTTTGTACCTTCAGCGAGTTCTTCTTCTTCATCATCCTCCGGCTCCTGAAGCTCATGATTTGGAGGTGGACTACCAGGAGGTGGACTTTGATTTTGGGGTTGCGGAGCAATGGGCTCTTGGGTACTGTACATGGGTAGATATGACGCCCAACTATCTACCAGAGTTTTTCTACCTTTGGGTCCCATTCTCCCCAGCTCAGCAAGTAATAGGGCTTGTGCTGCTTCTCGAATCTAAAAATTTTATAATTAATAATAAAAAATAAATATATTCATATTAAATAATTTGAAAAAAAAAAATTACTAACTTCGAGACATTGATGCTGCCATCTTCGAGCCATCATTTCAACTTGAGGTCTCTTAAATGTCTTTGATCCACCTTGAGCAGCAACTTTATCCGGCAAAAGAACACAGTGCAATGTAGCTAACAAGGACCAGCCTTGTTTTATTTGAGCTTGCTGCACTGTGTACATTTCTTCGTTTTCCTCTTCTGCTTTATTCCAATTGACTGGCCTATTTCCTGGCCTAAATAGATAAATTGGATGTAATAACGTATTGCAAAAAAGAATTTCTTTATTTTACCTATGCATCTTGCGATTTCTTTCTTGTTCAGGAACAAATGTTGCGTTATTCATTGACATAAGAGTATTTGACAGTGCCACCACAGCTAACAAATGGTTGCTGGTTAAAGTGGTCGACAATTCCCAGTGCGCCCTTGCAGTAAATGAACGCGTCAACCTTTCTTGTCTGACTAATTCCACCGGCAAGCGCTGCTCCAATTGAGTTGCCGGCTCTCCTATTGAATGTTCCAGGTGAGTTTGCCATGTTGGAAGTAGGAACGACATGTAGCCTGAAAATGTTATAAAAATGTATAGTTGTAGTTCGCTTACTATTACAGATTTAAAAAAGTTCTTATATTTGTTTTTACTTACTTATACACAAGTAAATAAAAATTATGGTATAAGGTCATGTCATAAATTAAGAATTAAAATTGAAAAATTTACCTCCTTTTGATAAAACTCCAAAAGAGACTGGTACCATTGGTCTTAGCAATCCTAATTTTCCTTCACACACACGATCAAGATCTGGATCCATACCCCAGGCATGAAGTAAACTCAGCAAAAGTTGAGCTATTTCCATAGTTGAGTTTGGCTCATTAAAAGCACCATTACGTTTTAGTGAATTTCTACTGTTATCATTGTTCCAACCGTCACCTATGAAATCAATAAAAGTATGTTAGTTAAGTTAGAATTAGTTTAATGGAAAATCATTTCTCAGTCACAGTATAAAGGAAAATACATTAAAACTAAAGATTACAACTAAAATATAGATCAATGCTATATTACAATATTATGAAATTATGACATAAATAAAAATTAATAATGATGACAAGAAATAACGATACAATGACAGAGCACAAATATTTTTATCAAAAATATATCTTATTCATTTAAATATAGTGGGAAAGTACTTAAAAAGTATTCATAAAATAAAAAGGAAAATGTTTACCATGTACAGGGAGAGTAAATTAAAATTTTATAATGAATCTGGATTGTATTGCCATTGTAATCAACTAAAATGAAGAACTGAAATATGCGAAATTATAATGATGATGAAGCATAGGTATATTCATGCTTTCATAGAAGCATTCTTTGCAGTAGATTGAACGAAGACCGCTTGCTAAGAATTAAGAAACAAAATGTTAATGTGAAAATAAAAATAAGCAGGATAGGTATTTTAAATGATGGATTCTGTAGAAAACAATTGCTGATAAAATAAATATTCGTTTAAGGACGAATAACTTAACTATAAAAACTAATATCTACTTAAACGAATAGATGCTCTTTTTAAATACTTGCATAGCAAAATGGGTGATGATAGTACTTATAATAATAATTCTAACACAATAAATAATAAAAGCAAAACATGTAGGACGTGAATGTTAAGCTGTATGTTTGCAGTAAGGAGCTTATCTACTTCTTTGTATATTTTTGCGAAGCAAACGTAAATCTAACCTTTGCCATCGAGAGTCGACGGCTTTAGGCCAACACTTTCCACTTTGGCCTGAATTTTAGTATGCACATTCTCCGCACCCTCCTTCATCTTAGCTATTATACCTATAGAAAAAGTATCCCTTTAGCCATTTCATGAATTTCCATGTATGTATTTCATTCACAATAAGCTAACAACATTAAAAACTATAATAAATAATACAGAGAGCTTCACATGCAAGACCTACAGATTTTTTGTCTGAAGGATCGTTTGTAACTCTTTTCGTATTTTACATTTGAAGCATTAAGCTGTAAGTCCTGATACTGAAACTTAACGCTAATAAAATATTAATAGAATGAAAATAAATACATACATAAAAAAGATTAAAAAATCAATTGAAATCAGATTATTCAATTGTGGAACAATTAAATTTGTTGTACTTGTAAAGAAATATGCATATTTTACATATTTCATCTACCTTGTTATATATCAATGTGACTTTTTAATCATAATAGATAATAATAATGTAAATTAAAATATTACATAACTATCTATCTATAAAAATAAGTATAAATAATATTTTTAGACAAGAATATAAGAAATATGGTTAATACAAAGACACTAGTTGTCAAAGCAAGTAAACATATATTACAACTAAAAATAAAAAGTTCTCGATAAAGAATAAACAGAAAACAAATTCTACAACATTGTTACAACACGGTACCATGTCGATCCTTTTCCTTCAGTATTCGCTCCATGTCACCCGCCTTATCCTTGACGCGACCGAAAAAGTCTATAAATGTTCAAATTAGTCAATGACTGCAGAGTGTTTTCTTTCAACGTGCAATCCTTAAAGATAAGGACTCAAATGCACTCTCATTCTTAACCCTTTAGCCACCATTACTGCCTTCCAAGCAATTGAACATTATCTTTTACAAGCACATTTTTATCAATAATTATAGGAAAGTAAGCGTCATGCCTGATTTTTTCAAGAATTAAACGTCATTTATCATTTATCAATTTTTATTAATCGTAATTCTAAATTAATTCAACTGACTTTAAATTTATTATATATTACTCTTAATATTATAAGCATCTGGTTAAATTTTTAAAGATCAGAAAGCTTGTTTTGGTAATAAACAGAAAGTACTATTTGAGCATAGTGTTTAGATTATAAACAATAAAATTTATAAATTTCATATAAATCCTAAAAAATTAATATTTAATTTTTATAGATATTTTTAGAGTAG
Organism: Megastigmus stigmatizans; assembly: GCA_900490015.1. Classification (NCBI taxonomy): domain Eukaryota; kingdom Metazoa; phylum Arthropoda; class Insecta; order Hymenoptera; family Megastigmidae; genus Megastigmus; species Megastigmus stigmatizans. The sequence goes on along the minus strand of UELV01079301.1, from coordinate 22,203 downwards.
CTTGGATTTTAAAAGGGTTAAGCAATTTTAAGGGCACTCACAACCTTCTCACCTGCAATCTTTTTATGCGCATCAGGACTTGCTGACTGCGTAAGCGCAGCAACTTTCTGATACTCTGTAGCTGAAATTAAGCCTTGGGCTTCCAGTGATCCGGGCGACATAGACCCATACTCGTCGCTCAATAATTGGACTGTATGGACATCGAAATTTTTATTTTATGAAGCACGTTTAAAAAAGAATAATGACAAAACTGAGCATAAACAATACAATTTTATTATCCTTGGCACTTTAATCCTTTCATTCTTGCAAATGTTTCCTGCAAAGAGTCAAACGTTCAAACTTTAAAAATTTTACCTATAAGACCTTCGATGTCGAAGAACAGAATATGGCTCTCCGGATCTTTGGGGTTGCTGCGGAAACCTTGAATAGTGAGCGGAGCTCCTTTTGCTCTAATTTGGTTCCCGTGATCATTGCCGTGGGCCCCGTGAAGTTGCTGCAGTTGGTGCAGGCCTCTTTGTGTAGCATGACGAATAGCTGACAGATTTCTGTGCCTCAAACCTCTGTAACATTGATGATTATAAGTAAACAGTAAATTAAATTTTATTATTATTACGATTAGTGTTTTAATAGTGAATTGTTATATAAAATTGCTAGGAATAAGCGAATAATAGTACCTGAAGAAGTGGACTGCTGGATTGGCTAATCCTAACTCTCCACCACCTCCAGTAGTACCAGATGTAACCATTATATTCTCATCACAGGCGTATAATACTTCTTCGGCGATAATTCCTGTGTATATCAAATTAGCATTTGATCATTTGCTGTAATTGATATTAATGATCCAAAATAAAATTATCATACCATGTAAAACACGATCCAAGTGGCCAGTCTCCATTTGCCAAACATAAACAGCTCCATCGGAACAACCAACAATCATGAAATCGTCCAATGGTCTCCATTTAATAGTGACCACAGGGAATAAGTGACGCGAAGCTAAAACAACGCACTTTCGTTCAGCTAAGGACAATAATGTTACGCTGTGATCCGAAGCAACACTGCAAACGCATTTTTGTATTCTTGGCTGTAAAAAAGAATAGACAGCGTAAAAATGACTATTTATTACAATTGAGTTTGTTTAATAATGTATGCTTACACTGCAATTATCTGGAGGAACCATTAGCTGTGTGATTTCTCCAGCATGCACACAAAAGCGATGGATTAAAGTTCCAGCGTACAAATCCCATAAGCAGACAGCAAAATCCACAGATCCGGAAACTAAATGAGTTTTGTCATATCTGGGTGCAGCGCCGTATGGATAGAGCAAACAATTAACACGACCGGAGTGACCCAAAAGAACTTGATGAGGAGGCCAATCTAATAAATTATACAGTATAATAAAATATTAAATTTTCGCGTTAAAAATAAAATAATTTAATAGTGTACGGTTTAAAAAAATGAAATCATCGAAAATTTATGAAAAAAATTATGAATCAGATATTGTTCGTTTCATACCATCGTATTGCTGATGATTTCCATGCAGTAATTGCAGCATCACAGTTTGCGTAGCGGGTACAATTATTATACTTCCATCCTCTCTTCCGACAACTAGTCTGCTCTGTTGGGGTAAGTAAATACTGGATGTCAGCTTGATCCCATGGCCATCTCCGCTGTCTAACTGGTCTAGAATACCAACTGGAAATGGTTTCATTTCTTCCCAAGCTGTTGTTAAGCTTGTTTTCAGTGTTGGAGATAACATAGGTGGGGTTCCATCATTTTGGTTTATTTGAGTCATCTGTTGACCTGTGATTTCTGGTACTGTCCAGAGCATCACGACTCCTTCGCTGTCTCCACGCAGAAGATACTTCTGGGTTTTATTCCCACGTTGAGCTGTCACTAGTCTCATCGCAGGTGGACACGACAGTGGCTTAAAAAACAACAAACATTTATGAAATAAAAAAAAGACGGTTGTTATGTCAAAGAGGAATTATTTAAACCTTATCACCAGGCTGTGTCAGAGTGCAATATAAATATGGTTGGTCGCATTCTGCTGATGGTGCATGGAATTCCTTATTATCCGCTACACTGCTGCTTAAAAAATATTATTTATAAACGGTTGCTTAACTATGATTAAAGCTTGCGATTTGATCTTTTGAGAATTATTTACCAAAAATTATTTGTTAAAAAATTCAGATAAATTTATTACATAGATTTATTTATTGAATAAAATGTTTGACAGATTGCCAAAAAATCAAAATATGTAGCGTTCACAACGAATAAACACATATATAATTATAACATGTAGCAAAATTATCTTATAATTACTACTTACATCAAAATAAAAAAAAATAATACTAGATTATTGTTTTATATGTGTACTATATACATCTATTTCAATTCTTATTATATGCAACAAAAATTCACTGTACTGCATAAAAAAATGTTCGTTTTAAAAGAAACAGTTCATGTGCCATTCAGTGCGTGCATAAAAGCAAAAACAAAGAAAAAAGTATATCGGTTATGTCAATAAATGATTTTATGAGGTGATAAGAATTTACTATTTTAGAAGCGTGAAAAAATGAGTGCTACACTGTAGAAATACTTCGATTTAAGAAGATGGGAAAAGACATTAGTTATTGATGAAACAGTGAAACATAAAATTTTATTTTTAATTTCCAATAATTTTTCAATTCATAATATAAGCTATGTCTGTAAACTGTAGAAATGAATGTTATAATAATTTGAAAAATGAAAATATAAGTAAATATGTTATGGCATAAATTATGTAAAAATCTATAAAAAAAAAAAAAAAAAGAAGAAAAAGAAAATTTTTTATGTGATTTTGTTTGATAGACAACAGATCACTATCTAAATTCAAATTAATTAAAAATTATTATCACAATTAACAATTTCTAATTTCTCATTTATAGTTGATCGGTTACTATCACCATTTATCAAATTTAAAAAAGTAGGTTCTTACAAAAATTGATATATCAAAGTATTTTTGGCCCAATTGAAAACAAGGTCTTATTATCAACGATTGAAACATTCGTGCATGAATATTAATTAAAGGTGGAATGAAACGATCCTTGCGAACCAAGAAATTTCTTGGTTTGTAAGGAAGGTCTTATTATATTCAAAATAATTGTTTTTCTCATTACCTTCATGATAATCAAGAAAACTTAAAATTACTAATATTCATAATTATTTTTTTCAATAATAATGAGTAAAAAGTATTTTTAAAATATTTATATTAATAACAAAGTTCGCTAAACTGGTATTTTTGAGAATACAAACATAATAGAACAATAGCTTATGAAAATGTGACTTGTAGAATATTAAACTAGTGAAGAGAAAAATCCAAGGTTTACAGAGAGAAGAATTACGAAAGAAGAAAACATGTTTTAGTAGTAGATAATATGAGTTTTATATGACAATGCAGGGTTACCTGCTGAGAGCCTTGCCCTTCAGCTTGCTATATTAGACCAGGTCCACCGTAGAATTATGGCAGATGTTAATTTTTTTATGGAAAGAACATCATCGTGAAAAAAGATCAGCAATGCATTAATTGAAATACCTGTATGTGATACTTATGAAGATGAAGACATGATATATTATGATTAACTAAGATTTTATACTTGGATAAGAATATGTATGATATTTTTAGTTTTTGTTGATTATGAATTTACAAATTGTCATAGCAACCACTAAGTTTCGCTGTAAGTACAAATTTAAAGGTATTATACTAAATTGAAAGATCAAATTTTAATATTTTTAATTCTTATTAAGAAAATTAACTTCTGTTATAGAAAATTAAGAAATTTTTCTTATAGTCAGAAAATTACTCAAAACTATGTATTCTGAATTCTAAGATACATTATATTCACTAGTAAGTTAAATATAAAAATTATAAATACAAAAAAATAATAAATATATATTTACTTTGAAAATTTTACATTTTATTTAATATGTAGGTACTTATCAATTTCTAGGATATACCATTTTTCTAACATTTAATATTATATAATATTACTTAGCATAGTCAAAGAATTATCAATTAAGAGGGAGTGTGGTCACCATGATTCACTGGTGATTATACACTACAATGTTTTTTTTTTTAATGAAATTAATACTCAATTATAAGTAAAATCAATTTCTCTGAATGATACTATAATTTTGAATGAATTGAATGACAATTATATTACGATGCAAAATGTTCTTTAGCGCTATTATGCTTGAAAAAAGAAACATGGGCAACAACTGAATAATAATTGAACTGTGCATTGCTTGCAAGTGCTATGCTAATAATTAGCAGTAAATTCTAATATATAAAACGAAAACATACATATTAAAATCTTAGTGTTCCATTGTAAGAATTGGTTAATATTAATATGTATTATTATAAAAATCTAGTCAATAAACACTAGCCCATTATTGTTAGTTTGCAAAGAAAAAAGTTATCTATAAGTTGAAACATGTTAAGAGCATAACTGTTTAAAATTAGTAAGAATCATGTCGTAAATACTTGTGTAGAACTACCTTTCAAGTTGTGTAAATGCCCTACAACCAATAAAGAAATACAAAAATGTCAATTGAATGGATAATGTTAATATTGAATTTATGTGCAATTGTGTTTTTATGAATTAGAAAAAGTTGCAATGCTCAGAAATCAATTTTCGCTCATTTTTTAAGTACTAGATTTAGTCAATTAAAAAGAAATTGATTTCTTCATTTGATTTAAATTAACATTATATTTGTAATAACATAGATTTTAAGGTGAATAAAGTATTTTTGATGTATTATGACTATAACTCACTTGGCTGGCAATTTGTATAAATAGCCATGTCCTTCATCGCTCCAAACAATTACACGATCTGCAGCTAAAAAGTCACCAGCCATCCACCTTTCTCCTCTGGGTGCAGTTACTGAACACAAAACGGAAAAATCTCCAGCGTCATAAATCTATGGAAAAAGTTGTTATTTAACATACTTAAAAATACTATTATGCTTATAGTTAGTTAAAAATATGTGATTAGAGTATTAAAACTATAAATTTTTATTTGATGAAATTGAAGATTTACCTGCCAGTATTTCGAACACACTATAAGCACTGTACGTTGATTGTAAGGACAACATGTCATAGCCAGGGCATTTAAACATCTAATCTGCTTGCTTTCGTGCTCATACAAAGGCTCACTGTTTCGATTTTCGTGTCCTAGGAGGGTCCAAACTTTGACTGTTCCAGTAGTTGTTAAAGCCAATACCACGTCATCTTTAAAATATGTTGATTAGTTGTTGTAAGCAACAGGTAACAAGATGTTTCTTTTATTGCTGATATAAAAACTATAGAATATTAAACATAAATAAAATATTATAAAATAAAAATCTATATACAAGCAGACTATACAGGAATTTCTAAAATATTGCTTTTTACTCCAATCATGCATGTATAAAAAAATTTTAAATCCATCTTCATGCATGCACATAAAATAAATTTCATATACCTTTTTTATTTCTGAACGCATTAATAAATAAATACATTGGAATAAAATATATAAAGTTGTATAATACAGAAAATGAAAAAAAAGAAACATTGAATACATGCAAAGCTCGCCATTTGCAGAAACACAAATTACAAAACTTCAAAATTATTTGTGCGTAGTTTTAATTATTTCCAATTGCAAATGCTTTCATTTCATTTTAAGAAGCAAATAAAAAAACATGAACTTTGTTTGTGTAAAATATATAATTTATTTTCCTAAAAGAAATTGTTGTCATTATTTTATCTATATATATATACAAATCAAAGTTTGTTTATAAATGACATTTATTCAAATCTTTAAAATTCATAATTCAAATCAACTAAATCAGACATTTCAATAAAAATAAAGTCTACACATATAAAATAAATAATCCGAAATGCAAATGCTTCAATTATAAATTAAATAGCTATGCCAACAGATTTAAAAATTTTATAGTACAAAGTATACAAAAAATTCTCAATTTATTCACCATAACTTGCAAGCTTTTCATGCTTATAAAAAGTACATTACAATTTATTTCTCTTTTCTTAAAATATTCAGAAGAGAATATTTATTACTATACTTACAGAGTGTATTGTTTTGTGATTATTGTGTATGTGTAGATGATTAATGAACAGCAAGGAAAAGATTTTAGCAAGGTATAAAGTGAGTATGATAGAATAAAATTAAATAAAGGATAAAATGTGTTAATAAAAAGTTAGCGCGATGTTTTTGTTAGTCAATTATTTGATCAATATTTATTGATCAAAATAAAGAAAAAAATGCTTTGAATGTCTTAAAACAGCCAGAAGATTTAAACCCGTTCAAGATTCTAGAAAAAAATAGGAGTACAGAGAGCAGTTTCAACTACCAGCACTCAAGTACCAGTTTGAATCCACTTTGATTACATGCTGCAACATTATAATGTACATTAAAAATATATAAATAGCTTCAACAGGGACTAATATTACCATTATTATGTACAAGAATTCAAACTTAACTAACATAATCGTTAGATCATTTTTACCAGAAATTTTCGTGACTTGCATCAATCAAAAACAGTGCAACCCATTGTTATCCACATTTATAATATTTTTGCCGAGAATTGAACCAAAAGCTTATTTATCATATACTTAAAATTCTAAATAAGGCAATTTATTTAAAGAAAGTTATAAATCCCTTAATTTTTTGCAATATGGTCAAGTTCAACTGTGTAAATAAGTTACTTTACTACAAAAATAAATAGGGAATCAAAAGATTTAATGTAAAAGTAAAAAAAGATAAGGTTGGAAGCGTACGTGTGTGAATGAGTGTAACTAACTTGTGTGCACGTAGAACCGACCTTTCCGTTTGGCCGGTCGCAGAACATGCAGAGCACTTATCCAGTCTGGGTTGACCCGTGAGCTCAAGGTGAAAAGTACCTCTAGGCTAAATGGATCCATCACTAATACCTCTGGGTAATACCTGAAAAATTTAAATTTATAATTTTAGCATTATTCTAGTGGTAAAATCTTTAATAACTTATAATTATGTATAGCTATTAGTAATGTTCATAGAAGGTTTAACTTACCCAGAACAAAATAATCTAACATCCTCTCCTCCTGCAGATACATAAGAAAGCATCTGCGTGTGAATATTGTTCAGCTTGACATTTTCACGGCACTTTCCATCAACCAAATCCCAAGTACACATTTCTCCACTTTCACTACTGCTGACGATGTAATTTTGTTCCATAATGACACTAGCTCGACTAAGGCACATTATTGGTGCTGTATGGCCAACAAGTAAACATCTGGGAGTCATCTGTGAAATAAACAGTTTTAAATTACATTGGTATTCGATTAGTTATTTTTCTTTTTTTTTCATTCTTACAATTAATAAAGAATAGGGTTAAAATGATTAATTGTTAATAGTAGTTGTGATAATGCTTGAATAGAAATTTTTTAATCATACAGAAAAGAAAACTTAAAATAAAGAATACCTTTCTAAAATAAGATAAATCATCTTTGGTTTTAAAAATTAATAGAAGTTCGATAGTTCAAAAATTTGTTGAATTAAAGATATTTACCATTTAGAAGTTAACGCTGTGTACACATCAAGCATTACTCTCATATATATCTATATATTATGATTATAATGCAGATAATTTTTTTTCCACTTCATTAATATCAATATTCTTTTCTAAGATATTTCATTTTGAATTACTAAGCTTGTTAAGATTGACTGATACCATTAATAAGATAACTTATAGTTAATACCTTTAACGTTTCAGGATCCACTTGCCATAGACAAATTTGTCCATCGTAGCAGCCTGTAACCAGCGTCTTCTGATCTCGTGACAGGTATATACACGAGATGCAATGTGTAGGAGCTATTCGCCCCCAAAGCACTATAGGTACAACCAAACTAGTACCAGCTGTCATGATTACTGATCCTGTTGTATTAAAAATAAAATATTCAATAATACTGACATGAATCAACATAAAGTAGAAAATATCTAACATTAAAAGTATTTATAATTAGCATTGCCATATATTATATTAAAATTGTAAAGATAAAATATAAATAGAAAATGTTACAAAAAATAAGCAAAAGCCATTTACATACTCAAAATCAATCCTACAATCACTTTACAACCTTGCACTTTATTACTTTATATAAAATGGCTACTATTTGGATCAATAAATCCAGTGATTGAATAATTTTCTATTCATAACACAGAAGCTGAATGTACTTTGATAAAAGCAAGTGAAACTACCGCAAAACGTCTCGTGACTTATTTTTGCGAATTAACAAAAAGTCATTTAGTTTAGAATAACATAAAGCGTCTGCTATGTTACTTTCGCGAGATGTCACTGATGGCATTGAGGTTCCTTGATCATTTCTTCAATTTCTTCTACTGAATAACTAATATTAACCATGGGCTAATAATATAAAAAGAATTTTTATAACTTACCGGATGGGTTAATTGGCAGTAGGTAGTATTTCGTGCCTCAGGACTTGGCTAATTTTGCCGAAAAACACCAATTCTCACTGTATACTTATGCATGTGACCATTTTGGATTAATCAATGCGATCAGCTGTTTATATTCGCAGCTCGCGAGCTGCCTAGTTTATTACACACTCAGATGGTTTTCTACCCTTGACTTTTTTTCAAAAGATTTGTATTTTACGTTTTATTTTATTTATTTCTTAATTAAATTAAAATTCAATTAATAATAATATAAAACAAATTTTTAATGATGGAAATTAACACGTTATTGTAGAAAAAAAAACGTTCTTACAGGAAGAAAATAAACGGAAATCATAATTGAACGTCAACGTTATTATGGCAATCTAGATTCTAGATTAGTCTGGTTGAATCTGATTTTTCACATTTGAATGAAGGCCAGAAATCAAGGACAGTGTTATGGCGATTTTTACATTTTTTTGTAAGCACGGAAATTATGTTTTACAGAAATTAAAATAACATTCAAATAATCGTGTGACGTATAAGTAGATCTTTTAGTTTCAATATCATCTGACCTATAAATGTCCCAAATTTTTACTAAATACTGCAAACTATTATACCTACCACTTATTTTTCAACTAATTAATCAATATCCATTTTAGAGTTGAATTTTTCTCTTTTAGAATTAGAAAAAATACCGTTATTCATATTTAATTTAACCACATATCGATAATTTCTTATTATATATACTGTGCCAAACACTATAAAAATATAGTTTTAAATAAAGTCACTGTTTCATTTACCTTATCAGTACCTACACACATGTATACAAAAAACAGAAACAAATGAGGTTATGATTTCATTAAAAAACATCGACATCCGCTAAAATTATTTATATATATATATATAGAAGGAGCTACTGAACTGCAGTGGAAAAGTAGATTACCTACTTGGTTTTAATACATAGTTTTATTTTATACATATAATCATATACTGATATACACCATATACACCCACGACTGTTTATTTTCACTGCGCATCTTATCCGCCACGTGTTGGATGGCGCTGTCGCTGTGCGACGAAAACTGGTCAAATATATATATCGGTATTCGGTTTACCCATTCCGGTTATATAGTACACTGTCCGCCTAGCGGCAGTCCCCACAAAACTTCGGTAAGCACGATAAAAATAAGCCATACCTGATTGCTGCTTATATCTTTTCCTTACATTACACGTTTGCCAAATTTCGCGTAAATATTTCGTAATTTAATTCTGTTTGTTGTACGACGAAACGTTGCTCGTTCGATAACACTGTAGTGATTGTTAACCATTTTTTAACAGCTGAAAGTCATAACCTATAAATTGGGTAGAAAACTTGTCGCTATTATTTTAAACTGGCGAACAAACTTTTCAAAGTTTTGCTTTTGGAAAGAAGAATTTCAAGCCAAGATTGATTGCATCCTTCTTTAAAGTAAACGATACTGCCCAGTTTTTTTTTAGAGATGTAAAAAGTATGTGACAATCTATGAATAAAAAGAACTAATATATTTTTGATATAATTGTTAAACAAAAGCGACATAGCTGTTGATTAAGCTCCTGAACACATTTTTTAGAAATTATCATACTGGTGCTGATTTACGTTAAAGTAAAATGAAATGTTACTACGAAGTATTAGAAGTTCCAAGAAACGCCACAGACAATGATATTAAGAAAGCTTATCGTAAATTGGCTTTAAGATGGCATCCTGATAAAAATCTAGATGCACCAGATGAAGCTAAAGAACAATTTCAACTAGTGCAGCAAGCTTATGAAGTATTAAGTGATGCGCACGAAAGAGCGTGGTACGATAACCATAGGGAGGCAATTTTGAAAGGAGGAATTGGTGAAGATTACAAAGATGAATCAATTGATTTATTTAAATATTTCTCATCCTCCTGCTTCAAAGGTTACGGAGATAATTCAACGGGATTTTATTCGGTTTATCGTACTGTATTTGAAAAACTGGCAACTGAAGATGCAGAATTTAGTAAAGAAGGAGATTCTGATGAAGAAGTTCCAGGATTTGGTGACTCTAATAGTCCTTATGAAGATGTAGTCCATAGATTCTATGGTTATTGGCAAAGTTATAGTACTAAGCGTTCATTTGCATGGCTTGATGCTTATAATATAAAAGATGCTCCAAATCGATATGCCCTTAGGCAGATGGAAAAGGAGAACAAAAAAATAAGAGACAAAGCTAAACGAGAAAGGAATGAGCAAGTACGAAACCTTGTTGCCTTTGTGCGTAAGCGTGACAAAAGAGTACAGGCTCAAGCCAAAAAGCTTGAGGAAAAAGTAAAAGCAAATAAAAAGAAAACAGAGGAGCGAAAAAAACAGCAATTATTGGAGCGTCAAAAGGAGCTACGAGAACATAAAGAATCTGAATGGTCAAAATTTTCCAATATTCAGTCAGAACTGAAAAACATCGAAGCATCATTAGCTGCAGAATTTGGAGAGGATTTATCATCAGATGAAGATAAAAGATCTGACATGGAGGACTCTAATACCTTATATTGTGTGGCATGTACAAAAATTTTTAAAACGCATAAAGCTTTCAGTAATCATGAGAATTCAAAAAAGCACAAAGATAATGTTATAGCAATGACAGCATCAATGGTTCAAGATGAGGCAGATTTCCCAAGTAGTGGGGCTGAGAGTGAAGATGATGATTCTGATATTGAGGATAAAAAACCTTCATTTCCAGCAGGTACAAAACTTGCTACAGGCCCAGAAATGCCTGACTTTTTACTGAATCCTCAAACCAATAAGAAGGACCAGGGTGAAAAGGACAAAACACCTGATGAAGAAAAAATGTCTGATTCAGATTCTGGTGCTGCAGAATCTGCTCAAATTGGTGGTGCAGTTGATCCTCAAATGGGTCAAGCATACATTCTGCAAACAGATGACAAAAATAAAGAAGATGGGTATGATAGCGATACCCCAGATGAGGAATTAATATCTGATCAAGAAGATCAACAGGTCAAATCAAAAAAACAGAAAAAAAAAGAGAACAAGAGGCCTAGAATGCCAATTGTGTATGACAGTGACGACGATGATAAAGAAGTAGATTTGCTTATGGGACTGTCAAAAAAGCAGCGCAAAAAACAGACGCAACAAAAACTATTATTGGATAAGTTATCTATTAAAAAGCAAAGTACAGATGTAAATAATGAAAAGGATGTTGATAATTCTGCATCTAATAGTTTAGAAGGAAACCAGGGTAAGGCAGACGAAAGTGATGACGACTCCCCTCAAGAGACTGTTTCTCCACTTCCAGGCAAGAAAAAAGGCAAGAAGGCTAAAGAATTGAGAAAAGCTCAAAGGCAGGCAGCTGGAGAAGCAAGAGAAACTAAAGATATAACGAGGAAAGCTTTGAAAAATGCAGATCCTGGTCTAGATTTAGAAAATACGTGTGCGATATGCAAACAAGAATTTTCAAGCAAAAATAAATTATTTGATCACTTAAAAGAGACAGGACATTCTGTATTTATACCGACTGTAACGAATCTTAAGAAAAGTGTAGATAGGACTGTTGTTAAAGGGAAAAAAAAAATCTAATAAAGACAGTGATTAAAATAGCTCAAAAAAGCTAATCTATTAATTCTTCCAATCATGTATTATATCAAACTCTGTGACTTATTTACATACGATAAAGCAATAAATATATGTATAAATATACATATTTCTTTATTTTTCAAACATTTTTTACATATATAATGAAAGAAAATCTCCGACGTTTAAATTAACATTAAATAATTTTTTTCAGAATGAAATATTAGTTGCATAAAGAGAATGAATATTATACATTGTGCTGCCACACACAGGTATTTCCAATACAAATTAAATCTTAATACACTACTCAAAATTAATCAATGTCTTGTTAATTATTTTAAATTTATTTTCTAAAACTTGATTGCATCTTTATTAAAGGTTTTATTCTCAGTCAGTATTGGTACTGATTTTCTATGGACTTTAATTTACAGAAAATGCTCGTACAACTTTGTTCTGCATTCGCTATTTGAGTAGTGTAAGCCTATCATTTTTCGTATATTTCATTTGTACACGACATTAACGCAACCTGAACCCCGCATTTCACAGAACCAGTTCGATGGCAGCGAAAAAGCTGATCTACCCGGCAGCGGATCGTAACAAGGATCCGATTCTCTCTGTTCTCCAACAGTATATCCGTCGTGGCTCAGACCAAACTCTTCTCGAGATCTCCTCAGGTTCGGGTCAGCACGTGGCGCATTTCGCCCTCCACTTTCCCCAGGTCACCTTCTATCCATCCGAGTACGAGAATCGACTGTTGGACAGCATCGCAGCTCACAGTCATGGATTGAACAACGTCGCCCAACCAGTCAGAATAGACATTACCACGGACTATCGCAGCTGGCCCGGCAATATTTTTCGCGAAAAAAGCTTCGATTATATTTACAATGCGAACCTCATGCATATCTCACCGTTTCAATGTTCCGAGGGACTGTTCAAAAATGCCGGACCGCTTTTGAAAACCAACGGGATACTGTTCACCTATGGACCGTACGCGATGCAGGGCAAATTGGTGCCGGAGAGTAACGTGAGATTCGATCAGAATTTGAGGTTGCAGAATCCAGAATGGGGTGTCAGGGATATCGAGGATTTGAAGAAGCTCGCGAATATGAATGGGATTCAGCTCTACGAAATTATCGATATGCCGGCTAACAATAAGACGCTGATCTGGCAGAAAGTTGAAAACTAATAATTCATTCCATGATCTGTTTCTTTTTGTGCTTTGATATTACTAATTGGTATTAAATTTTTTTTTATTAAATTCAGCGCAATTCTATAACGAAAAAAGAGAATACTTAGGTGTATTTACTTATTTCTATTTATTGGAAGTGTAGATCTGTTAAAGAGTATATCAATCTACGAAAATTGAGAACTAATAATTCATTCCAAGATCTTTTTATATACTATTACTTAATTGGTATTGCATATTTTATTGAATTTGTCGCAACTTCATGGTAGGGAAAAAAAGACGATATTATTAAGAGATATTGTCAACGAGAAAAAGAGAAAACGTAGGTGTACTTACATATTTCTATTTATTGGAAGTATAGATCTATTTAAAAGTATTAAGAATTTTTGTAGAATCAATTATTAAATCTGTAAGAGAGATGAACAAAATTTATACATGCGTAGAAACTATTGTTTCAAATCAATGTTACAAACATTGCAAATGATTATTTGATGTAAATTGTAATTTTAAAATAAATAAGTGTTTTCTTCTCATCAGTTGTAAAAACATATTTTATTTTATTCCTACTTAACGCTCTGTTAGCTTTTTAATTTATACTATTAACAATGTTCTGCAGGAATAGCGATATATTGATGCTTTAAATGTATGTTATAGATTAAACTATTTTTTTGTAAAAACTTATATTATTTCTTATCTGATCACTTTTAATAGCACTATCAGATATCGTTGATAAGGGGTTTTCCTTTGCATTCTCACTTCTCAGTGAACTTGTTTAGTGCAACCTACTATTAGAATCATGAGAAAAATAATCTGTGTATTTTTTCTGTTTTACTTTTCAACGATATTCTCAGTTTTCTCCCAAGAATATGATCCTAAATGTAGCAAGAAAATTTGCGAGGTAAATCTCAATAATTACAAAAGATATAAATTTCATAATCCCATTATTATAAAATGATAGAATAAATATTTGATAAAGAAGATTGAAGTAATATTATTTTAGGATTTCAAATCAAGTCGAAAGTGCGAAGCCGCAAAGGATGTCTGTAAGAACAATCGAGACCATACCGAGTTTGCTTATCCAGATACGTGCAATTGTTGCATGTATTGCTTAAAAAATCTTCAACCAAAGGCTACTTGTATCGTTGGTCAACCAGGTGGTGTGACTCGATTGGAAATGTGTGGTCCAGGCTTGCAATGCATAAAAGGAAAGTGTGAAAGAAGTAAGTATAAGACAAAATTTATTATTATCTTGTATAATATTTAAAAAATGAAAAGTGTAGATGACAAAGAATAAAAATGTATATCAATTAATGAGTATGCACGCGTCTTACTTAACTCGGTACTTGTCTACTTAGAAATATTTAAGTAATTATTAGTCGAGACTGAAATTTAATATACATTTTATATCAAACTTATTCCTTTTTCTAAAATTTACATCCAACGTAAACTAAGAGTTTAGAGAATTTTAATTTCAACGAGTATAAAAAGATTAATTTAAAATTGGTCACGCATTAGATGAAATTAAATATTTAATTTAAATATATGTACGTTTAAAGCTTCTATCAATAGTATCTAATTCTTTGAAAAAAACATTGAATTTAACAAGAATAAATTTTAGTAATCAACGTATGCACAAAGGCGCAAGACGATTACGACAAACGTAAAGTAGAAGGTGATCTGGGAATGATGGAAGTTCGACCGCAGTGCGACGACGATGGATTTTATAAACCAGTCCACTGCATTCCCGGTTCCATGTAAATATCGCCTTTATTTCGATTGATAAAGCTTCGCGATTAAAACACAAATCACTTAGAAAACTATGTTATTCGAAAATTCCGTTCTCTTTAGATGTTATTGCATTGCGCCAACTACTGGAGAGAGAATATTTGGAGAGATGCCGTACTTGAGTTACGAAGACGAAAAGAAAATGACGTGCGGTAAAGCGATACCTTAAACTTGAATGCTTTATAAATTTTTCTCATAAACATTACTTTTCAATATTTATTATACTTATTGAGCAAGCTATACTACTTTTTACATAAAAAAAAAATATTGAAACAAAGGCTGTTCGGTGAGCGCGTGGAGAGCGCAACAAACGTTAACTTCGACGTTTCCAATCAGCGTGGCTCGATGCACGGAAATCGGAACGTACGATCAGCTGCAATGCATGACGGGCGCGAATTCCACGTGTCTGTGCATTAATTCCGAGACGGGTTTGCCAATAACGGAAATCGATAATACCGTCAGAGAGGAAGATACCAAAGAGAATAACCCACCTTGCTGTAAGTACACACCCATAACGCGCGTTTATTTCTCTTTCCCTCGACTCACGCCCCATACAAATATCATAATTTACCGTATGTATAAATAAATTCTCTTGTATAATAATATATGCGATTCGCAGTTGACAGATCAAGACATACTACCGGCAAATACAAGAGCGTTTGCGAAACCGAGTACGAGCATTACTCACAATCGAAGACCGACAAGGATCTGAACGAAATGGATTTTTGCCAACCTGACGGAAAGTTCGCGAGGGTTGACTTATTTAGCTCTTACAAGTACGTCTTAGATGAGTTTATTTTGATTTGATTTATTTTAACGTGCGATTCTATAGTTTACATTTATGAAACTAGAAAATACTAGCTTATCAGTGACCATATAACATTGAGCGATTCGCTTTAGTAATATTAATCATACTTATACTTACAATTATTATATTATACATATCGTATGTAAAAATAACACTATTATTTATTATTAATCGCGAAGAACGTAATTATAAGGAGGAGCGAGTGACTGATAACAAGCATTTTTAATTTTTATCAAGACCACTAGTGTATAAATGAAATTGTACATTAAACTTTTTGTTTAAATAAAAATCTATATTCACTTTGGTACATATATCAGCGCAATAATTCATAATTTATCGTTTGCTGTTACAGAAAAACATGCGTCGATCCAAACGGTAGACAAATAGGTCGATACGAAGCAGAGATCAACTCAGAGGAAGCCAAAATCATGGATTGCAGTAAGTTTCCGATACACACACACATACACACATACGCATAAAAGAACATCTCCTTAATGGGAATTCGATTTGTAGATTGCGCAAGGACTCACTGGCTGCTGTCTAAAGCCGGAGTGGTCGAATTGCCGAGTTGTTGTCCGAACGGTAATTTCGAAACCTGGCAATGCCGTAGAAAGAAGTGTTTCTGCGTGAACGGGAACGGAGATCAGGTAGGTGTCGAAGTCAATCACGATGATGTATCTCACCTCGAGTGTTACAAGAGCAAGAATGGTAATCCTTGTTACTTAACCGCGAATTAACCTTAATTCTAATGATGCATATAGCTCGAGAGTATACGAAAGTCGACGTTACAAATTCTAATGTATAAATAAGCTTTGTAAACTCGGCAGAGCGATTAAGTTATCAGGGCCCCTATGAATAAAACCTTTGTACACTCGTCTATTTACAAAAAACAATAAATAATCTTATATATATACACGGTAAGAAATTCTTTTCTCCTCGATCGAAATCAGCTAGTTTCATATCTCTTTTCGGAAGCTCATTGCGTCCAGTAGAACAGCAGCACTACGAGTAGAATCGGTAAGACAGGGGATGAGATGGTGCTTGTACCGCCGAGATACCAGTGAGCGAACAGAGCTGTAAACGAAGTAGGAATATCTAACATTACGAGGTATTCTTCCACGTTCTAGGGACTCTAGAGCCTCGAATTAGCTTAGATCGGAATTTGACAATTCCTACGAACCTGTGTCCTCTTGACTGGTTACCCATCCGATCACCGGTTCTATTTGATTCTGTCGCTTCAAGAATTGACTCAGCGGCTGGAAGTATCTCAGCATGGCACCCGCGTCTATTCTGTTGGTCCGACCTCGCGTCATCTGTCGAATTATGTCTGGCCAAGTAGTCGACGAACCCACCGATAATATGTCCCTGAATATATTTACGTTACTTTTATATCGACTGGAGAATATTTCAAACTAGAATAAACAATGCTTTTGTAATATTGGCTTACGATAACAAACGTCCAGCCTCTCGTGATCGATACAAGTCGCAGGTGTGCAAATCTCCCGTATGACCGGATATATCACACAGCGATTCGAACAATTGAAATTGAAGAATCACCGATACGAAGTAGCTGCGAAATAAAGTTATTTAATTATATATGTTAAAATGCAGTTGCGACATAAATGAAAGGCTTGAGCGATGAATTTGTCATACTTTGCGTATGGGAGATCTGCGGGAACGTGATATTTCGAGGCTGGATCGAAATCTCTTTCCGTTCGCGTGATCGGTGGAAGTATTCCTTGATACTGCAATCTCAGCTCCCACCATCTCGTTGTCATATCCGCCACACCGTCACTGAACACTCGCCATCTCCACTGTTACAAATACGTTTATTCGTCTAATGAAATTTATATCTTTTTTTCTTTTCACAGTGAAAATAGTCCTAATTTAAATAATTATCTCATAATCGAGGTAAATAATATTTACCTGGTCGACTATGTAAGCGAATGGCAAATATGCGACCTTTTGCAGAGCCATAAGCATTAGGAAATTGATATTGCTCTCGTAATCGTCGGTGGAATTGTTGTAAAGACCGATTCTGTGAAGATGTTGCGGTGTGAAGACTGACATGCCAATAGCATTACTCACTGCTTCGTGAAATCCTACGAATAATAAAACACTTTTAATAATCTCGATGGTATATCAACGTGGTTGAAGCGTCGATTAAAATTTTAATATACCCGGTAAAGCCTCGCCTCGAAAGAGGAACGGCTGATCCTTGTATTGCAAGTAATACTGCACGTGAGCCATTTCGTGGTGCGTCGATACCAAATCTTCGGTAGTTATTTTCGTACACTGCTTGATTCTGAAATGAAAAATTCTTATTCGTCTATTGCATAAACAATGAGATTCATTTATTTAGCTATCACATAATTATCTATTAACCTGTAGTCCACTTTGTTACAAAAATCCCAAGCGCTAGAGCTGCACTTGACTTCTCTCTCGATCGGCTTCTCGAACATAGACGACCTCCAAAACTCTGGCGGCATGGGCTTCATTCCCATAGATGTAAAGAATTCTTCTGCCATTTGAAAGATCCTGCGATAAAAATTAATTTACAAATCTTTTTTTTTTCAAGACATATATACAAGAACAAAAAAGAAAAGAGCAAAGGTACCTCAAGGACGTGAATCCTTGAATCATCATATCGAGAGTGACGTCGAGCTTCCTGACCGCGGGAAAAGGCTGGACCAGCTCGAAGATTCCCTCCCAATTCTGCGCCCACATGTTACCGAGTAGGTGAGCCGGCAGTGGTCCATCGCTCCTTATCTTGTCGCCGTATCTCTCGATCAATCGGCTCCTCACGTAGGTGAAGAGATGCTTGTAGAGGGGCGTGATCGCCGATATTACCTCCGCTATGTTCTGCTGGAAGTACTCGTCCTCGTAGATCTCGCGCATCTGGTCGCCTGCGTCGGCGAATCCTAAAGACGAATCCATAAGGATATTATTAGTTATTATATATTTTCATTTTAAATTCGAGAGGTCCTACCGTTAAGTTTGGCAGCTTGGTTCGCTAGCTGAACGTATCTTATGTATTTGTTCTTTAAAGGTGGACCGACGGCTTCGTGCCATGCCTGCCAATAGTGCAGCAGCTCATCGTAGTCCCTGGATTGCGACATTATTTTATCGACATCTAAAATTTAGGAGGAATAGAGAAACATAATTTTATTAAAAAGAAAATGTTTAAAAGCATTATTTTAGCTATATTGTATAGGTAAGTATTATAGTAATCACCTTGATCAAAGGTTAAATCACAGGTAGCTCCTATTTTTCTGTATGGGCACAGTCTCACTCTATTGTACAATTCTTTCATTTCCATTATTAAATGATGCATCTGCAAAAAAGTGCAGGTAGGTACATAAATTATATTCAGTATCGAATCTTGAAATAGATCAATAACAATAATATATTAGATATACACCTCATTGAATTTGTCATCGGTTAATGAATTTCGTCCTCTCACAGCAATCATTTTCAATTGTCTTCTAGCCAGAGGATCTGCTATTCGATTCCAAGCGAAACTTACGGTTTTTCGCCATGATGCTCTTTCGAATTTTAACTTTACGGTCTGTTCTTCCAGCTAAATCATTTTAAAATACATCTTTTTAATTAAATTATAATAATATTTAGAAATTAATGAGAATAGCGAGGTCAACTGCTGGAGAATAACATTAATTGTTTCTATTATCTGCAGAGAATCAACAAATAATAGGGAGGTATTTTTTTTAGTATTTTTTTTTAAGTATTAATTTCAAAAGTTTTAGACACTTAAAGTTTGTATATATGGTTTCATATACATAGATATACTTTAGTATGGCGTGATGTCATCTCGACAAATTTTCAAATTGATTTATTTTCGATCTAATTCTTTTCTTATAAAGTATCAAAGTACGGGATAAAAAAGGATTCGTTTACATCTCTACTATGCTAATGTCTAATTATTTGACTTTGGGTGAAAATTTCGCGATTTTACTCAATTTGAGTCACTTTTGACTAAGCAATGACTCATTTTTTTACTTGAATTGCGTAAAAACTCCTAATTCCCATTTGAACACCTTACGATCAATTCAAATAACATTTTCAATTCATGATCGAAAAAGTGAAGAAAATCTTAAAATTAATCAATTGTAAAGTCGAATAAGTCGTATACAATAAACAACATGTTTATATGCAATCAGAGTTAAAAATAATTCTACGAAGACGGAAGGCAAGAAGAGTTTTTATGATTTTCTAATAATAGGTATACTAACCATTTTTCTCCGATTCGCGTCGGTAATATTTGTTGCGAAATTCCATTGCGCTGTCATCACTCTGTTGCAGACAATCGATGCTTGCCGGTCATGTTCTCTAAGAAACTGTAGCGCCTCGCCCAAATTTACATTCAAGCCCTAAAAGTTATATCTATTATTAAACAAAAGCATCCTTGAAAGGTATCAAGAATGCAAATTATTGTTATCAAGTTTTTTTTTTTCTAGAAGAAACGATTCGAATATTAAAAGGAGAGTAATAAATTTTAGGTTTGAAATAAAAATTATTGCCACTTAGGAAATGTTTCTCAGAACCCATAAACCGAATAAATACTTAAAGAAAACGAATGTACATTTAACGCTCCATAAATTGATTCGACACTGATTCCGCGGCCAATCCAATTAAATTATCACGGTCGATAAAATCATCGTCAAAATTAGACCCGATGTAAAACAATTTATGTCTCTACTTTATTCCATAATTGGATTCCAGCAGTACAAGATAACTACTACTGCCCACTAGACATAATAGACGATTAGACATTATATTTAGCAATATATCAGTTATGGGTGTGGGTGGGCATAAAGACCGCAGGCTAATGGGGACTATACAACTCGAAATGAGAGAACCTCAAACTCAATCTGCGCCACCGCAGCCGCTGCTGCTGCTGCGACTGGAACAATGCGCGCTAGGCCATGCGTGTCCGGAGCATTTATCGAACAGTATCATCTTGAAAAAACGCTCTGTACCGTTAATCCTCTGCGGCTACTGGACGAATGTAAAAGCTCGCGGCTATCAACCGTCTGATTATCTCACAATGGAGGGAAACAGTCTGTGTGCAGTGCAAGTATGTGTGTGTGTTTTTTTTTCATCCTTTATTTATTTTTACTACTTCACCGATTTCGATTTCGAAATTTTTCACACCTCCGCGCGATGAGCGTCGTCTCTTTATCTATGGTAAACGCGACGATCGACGGATACAATCGTTTCTTTTGACTTTTGTTTTTCTTCGCGCGGTTTTAAAAGGGAAAACAATGCCAAGATGAAAACTGGAATTTCAAACTTTCCTTTTGCCGCGCGGACTTTTCATTATGTAGAAAGCGGAAATTAGTATGAACACATTGTTCTGGAAATATGATTTTTTTCTCTCTCTCTTTTTTTAATTCGTATACTTGTATAATTGTGTCGTAAGGTAGATGGAAAATGACATAGAAAGCGAGGGACTGAATTGATTTGGTTTATTTTTTTATCAGATCTTTGCATTAAACGAAGACAAGATGAACAAATGTTGTTGGGTGATAGCGATCACGATTGCGGTTTTGATTTGCAAACTTTATACCTGAGGTGAGAAATCATGTTGTAAATAATGCATTTTAGACTGCAAATAACTAAGTATTATTATTGTATAATAAATTATGATTGTTATTAATATCGTATGAATAAATATTGATTTTAAAAAATCTTTGCGAAACAAGTCACTCTCTATAGCACTTAATTTCAATTAATACAAAACTTCAACTATTCAAGTGCTTCTTTCTTTTTTACATATTTTCTGCGCCAAACGATAGATCTTCCCCGTAAAAAGCTAACCTATCAACAAATATATAAAAGCACTCACCTCGAGATAACGAGCGAAACCGAATCGTCCGAGGACAGCAGCAAAAACAAGAGCGCACAGTAGTATCTTCATCTTTCAACTGCACCGACTCACACGCAACTGACCCAAGAGCTCTCGCACATCGCCTGCGTTCAAAAAACACTCCTCTTAACCCCCCGGTGCACTCGCAACCCCCGGCGTTTAAAATCGTTCGCCACCGCGCGAAAAGAAACTCGCACCCTCGCGCGTTACCTAGAGACAAATTGGCGCGCGAAGAAACATCGTGTGTGTGTGCAGGTTTATTAGCGAGGCGCGTGCACAGGCCAGTGCGAGAGCTCGAAAACTGCGGTATATGGCGAAGGAGTCGCGCGCGCGCCGCTCGCGTTTTTCCAGGTAGCACACAGGAGAGCTGGCGCATATTGGCTACCGCGACGCTCCGTGGGCGCAAAAAGGAAGGGACAGGCTTCGTCGGTGCGTGAAGCGTGACTCTTTTCTATACCGTATATATATATATATATA
>UELV01079299.1:0-12826 GCA_900490015.1 Megastigmus stigmatizans | reverse complement strand
GAGAGAGAGAGAGATAGTGTTTATTTGTAACTATTTAAAAAATTTTAAATGCAGTCTCAATATATATATATATATATATATATATATATTGAGACTGCATTTAAACATTCTTTCTCGCTTTGTAATATGAAAGTTATGCTTAAGTCTAAAGTTTAGTCAAATACATTTTAAAAAATAAAAAATAGTGATATCACAGATCAGTTACAATACAGTAAAAATTCAGTCTTTAAAATCTATCACGTCATTCCTTAAAAATTAAATCTATGTACAAAACAGTTTACGAACAGGTTACAACAAGGTTGCGCAAGCATTCACACCTCATCACTTGCACAACGTCTGTCCATTCTTTCTTTAAATTACATACGTACTCGAATAATGATACAAAGGATAATAGATTAGGACAGGACGATGTACAGGATTAGGACGACTCACATGTCGCTTAACCTATATTTAATAATCTAATCTAGGTTGAAAAGGTAGAGAGAGAGAGGGAGAGAAAGAGAGAGAGAGAGAGATGGAGAGAGGGAGAGAGATAAAGAGAGATAGATGGAGAGAGATAGAGAAATGGAGAAGTACAGAGATAGGTAGATATTTGTTTATTTGCAAATATTTACAAAAGTATGGTATACATAATTACACTTATTTTTAATTACATATTACAATAGAATCAAATAAAAAATATTGCACTCGCTATGATATCACAGATTTGCTTACTCAGTCAAACTAAAACAATTAATAAATCAGTTTTAAAATATTGCACAAACCTATTCATAAATGTCACACCGCGTCCTAGCTATACATCAAACACAAATAAACAGAAGTTACAAAATCAGTCAATATCTATTATAAAAATGCATTTAAAAATAAAAGTCAAGCTTTCACTCTACTCATTTATTCGTCGATACACTCACGCTAATAAATACACCTACACTTTAAAATCAATATGTTGGGGACAAAACGACATAAGTTAACATTAAAAGTTAACATACAGCTCATTCAATTGCCCCTAGTGCGACGTGTAAATCATTAAATTAATAACTATAATCCTGCGCTTATAAACAGTCTGAGATCCAGGCTTAGTCCCTCGATGACTAGATGTTGTGTAGATTGGCTGGGAGAGAGTATCAAAAGCGCGCACAATGGACCCGGAAAGATCTCATACCTGCTTCTGTACGCGCTCCTAGCACTGAGAGTTCTTGTACATCACCTCTGCTAGCGCACCTGACTGGTTCATTCAGTCGAAGGATTTTAAACATTAAAATTGCGGCAAAATACATCCTCCGACTGTCAACGCGCAACCATCCCAGCTGCTTTCTATAGAGGGTGATGTATCTAATGTGCAACGTTAGGACCTTCCCCCGGATGCTCAGGCAAACCAGGGTTCTTGGGGAAGGGGAAAACTCGTGAATAAATAAGTCTTATTTATGTGGAAAAATAATAAAAAGCATATTGTTTATTAAATGGATGGTGATGTGATACATTTTGTTATGTCTGAAACCAAAGAAATTTACATCGAGTAATTAGAATCGGCGATTCTCAGTTTGTCTTAGTATCTACTATTTGTTATGCGATCGCGGCGCGGTATAAAAGCGCGACCGAGCCATACATGCTTATGATAAGCTTCTGGAGCCGAATATGTGCAAATCCCGTAATTGGGGCACGGTGTCCCAATTACCGACACTACTCGGATTCGGACTCTAGCGACCCTAAATAGTGTACTGGTGAAAACGCGAAGTCCGTGAGACTATTATTTCTTAATGTCTGTAACGAGGGGCACCTGAGTTACCGACATTTCTTAATTGAGGGTACAAAATCTTATTCGCAGGCGAATCCTGGACGATATCGCGCGTTAGCTTGAAATTAGTACGGAGGAGCGCCAGAGTATAGCATAATAACTGTCAGCGGAGCGGAGATTGGCTCATATTACCCCATGTTCCACTTGGGCCAAGAAGCACCTTAGACTCAAGTGGATCAGTGGGGTACGTCGATACGTCGTCACCAGAAGCACCTGGGTGCCGACTTAGCGAGGAGCATGAGAGTTTTTCGCCCGAGTTGTTTGAATTGCCTACTGGTTCACCAGGTAGTCTATTCAAAGAGACTCTTAGATGTGTCAGGCGTAAAAGAGTTCCTTGCAAGCCTGAAGCACCAGACGAATACTGCCGATTTATGAGCTTACGCCTGGTTATAAAGGCTCTGAAATCGGCGGCGATCGGTAGCGGCGTGACGTCAGCATCGTTGCTAGGTAACGTTGGGGCCACTGTGTGCACAAAATCGCTTGCGCGCTTAGTGGGTCCTACTTATTCGCTTTAATTTTGGCGACTTCGTGCGTATTCGTAAGCGTAGCGTCGCAAATGTAATCTCGAGATCTGCAGGCATTTACAGGTAAATCTGGAGGCCATCGGCATATAGAATATGTTAGTCCGTCCCACAATCAAAGAGGTCTTTAATGTCCTTTAGATGGAGACTGAAGAGTAATGGCTCCAGGACCGACTCCTGTGGCATACCCAAATTTGTCTCAACCCACGTGGAACAGCCATTTTTAGATAAAACGTGTTGAGTACGGCCTTGTAAATACGATTTAATCCACAGGAGTGCGGATCCCGAGAAATCGGCATCGCGCAGTTTGCTCACAGTCTTGAAGGAGAGATGGTCTCAAACGCCTTGCTGAAGTCAAAAAGCAATAGCAGGGTCATCATCCTTCGATCAACGCCTATACGTATGTCATCAGTCAATTTAGGCAGGGCTGTCTGTGTGCTGTGATGCTGTCTGAACCCTGCCTGTAAAGTATCAAGAATGCCGCTCGTGGAGAGATAGCTGGTAATTTGGGAGTGTGCAATCTTCTCAAGCACCTTGGAGAGGAAGCACAGTAAGGCGATCGAACGAAAGTCCGAGACTAAAGATGGAACTGAAATCTTTTTTAAAGCTACTAACTGCGCCTATTTCCAAGTACTCGGAAAGACTCCCGGAGCAAAGGAGGAGTTGAATAAACGAAGTATATAATTGCTTAACACGGACGATATAATTCCCCAACACTGGCAGTGACTTAACTACAACACTCTGGGGTATGTCATCCATACCCCTCGCCTGCGATGAAAAATGAGACATGGCGAGATCTACATCAGTAAAAGTGACTGGATGAAAAGAAAAACCGTCTTCAGACGCAGACTGTACAACATTCATTACATCATCTATATTTTCATTGGGTGCAATTGAGACATCCACAATGCGAGAGTTCAGCTCTTCCGATGTAAAATCATGCAACTCCTCCCTGCCTTTAGGTAAGAGACCGAGATTACGTATTTGCTTTCAAATATCGTTCTTATGATCAAGAGCGTGAGAAAGCTGATTGCTGAGAACGGAGGCTCGTTCTTGATCCATCCATCCAGGAGTACGGCTCTCCCAGTCCTTTTATACCGTCTATACGTAGCGTTGCGTTTGTTCATGAGTAGCCGAAGCGCCAATCCAAGAGGCTTTTCATCTGCGAGGAGTTACAGTTTTCAACGTAGCAAGCTCATTAATAGACTCCAGTAGATGGACGATATGTCAAAGTCTGTTTTTAAAAACTCATTGAGCTCAGTTGCGTTTATCTTATTACAGCTACGAAAGCAGAAAGTATCTTTACGAGGAGATGCTACATGAATATCAATAGTAGCATCAATTATATTGTGCTTGCTGCGAAAGGATGCCAGTCTATTCCCAAAGTCGAGTACCGTGTCATTATATTCTACAAGCATTATGTCAATCCATGTGTGAGTTGTGTCAGTATGATGCGTGGTGCCGTGCCGGATGATCTTAACTGAGTGTTCATCAGCTTTCCGCTGAATAAACTCAGATCCACCAGTCGCCGATAACAGATACGCGTTCAGATCACCCATAATCATTTTGTGGATATAGTTACCACTGAGGTCTCTCGCTATTAAAAGGAATTTAATGTGGGCGATGATTAACACCCACAAGAATTAGTGTTACAAAAAATTTTTTCTGGAATACCTGGTTTGCTAGATCCAGTACTACTGGTGTTTGCTAGTATTTTAGCCTTATAATTATTCCTAATGTAAAGGGCAACACCATCACCATTCACATTTCGATCCTGACGCAAGACACTAAACCCATCGATTTGAATGAGATGATCATCGACGACTGGGCCAAGCCTCGGCTCGGCGTACCCGGACAGATGGTAGAACGGATTATCACCAAGAAATTGGGCTCCAAGAGAATTGATAAAGCCCGCCCTCAGTCCATTCTCCACCACACCAGCATTCCCCCGCTGCAGTCATGCGGTAGCTGCAGCAGCGCAACTAGTCTCCTCTCCCCACTCTCCCGTCGCACCTTAAACCTGCAGAATTCGGGTACCAACGAGCACTGCAAAACGCAACATCATCTAATTCAACATCAGTAGTCGAGGCATCAGTAATAATTCCATTTACTACAAGTTCGCAGCACTCATCGCCGTCACCAGCCTGCACGCCACAACTCCCAGAGGGCCAGCAGCGAGAAAGCGCAGATCTTATTCCGGAGCCTAAATAGACAAAAACCTGTGATTCATTGCTTAAATTGTCATTTTCATTAATAATCAATCGCGAGTCTTCCTCAACCAAACCCTGGCTGAAATCTTGAGCATGAAAGATTTATTTTGATCTTCTAAAATAGAATTCTCATGCAGTAACATAAGCCGATCCTTATGCAGACCCTCCATCTGGGATGACTGCATATCTATTTTTCGTTCTAGAAGTGAAACATGTTCACTGAGTTTATCCATCAACTGAATTACTGCTGGTGTGTCAATGTTCTGTTAGGCAGTTCAAATTGTGCTCCAATGAGATCGACCAGAGTTGACGAGACAGATGCATTAGCAGCGCAACAATTAAAAACATTTGCAGCACTGGATCCATCAGCAAACCTTGCCGGAGTTGAGTTATGAAGAATTGACGGCGCCTGCAATTCGACAACCCGCTGTGCATTCACCAGTAAGCTCCTACTATTGCCACTGTCACTGAACGTTTCCCCTCGCAGGCTGTTGCTTATACTACTGGTGAGTAGAGGGGCGGGAGCATCCATAGATGAGAGAGACTACTCCTCTCGCATGTGTGTATTAGATTTCGCACGTGCTCACTCAGTCTTTCTCTCTCTCCCTCCTCTGTCTCCGCTTACGCTGACTGACATTGACTTTGACTTTGTCATTTTCAATGAATTTCATTCGCGCTTGTGTTGCTGCTATCGCGAAAATTCGGACAGACAGATACAATTTTGCGTGCCTGGCTTAATTTCAATGATGACATGCATTGCACGAAGCATGACCACTACGTTTACAGTTAAAGCATGTAACAAGTACAGAGTCAATTCGCGATGTTCGATTGCAAAACTCGCAGGATTTCTTCTGCTCCATTTTTAATTGAGACAAGTGTTGCCCTCTTGCCAAAAATAATTCTATCGATCGTATCGATGTAGTTAGAGCAGAGCGAGCAAGGCAAACACTTACTTGTACAAACAATCAATCACGCACCTGTTGTATTGTGTGTGGCTCTGGACATGCGCAGAAGCACCTCACAAAAATATCGCGGAAACTCACGAAAAAAACTAACCTTCTCGCAGCTAAAAAAATCCAGTAGAGTGTAACAAGCACAGCATCCCCAGCGAAGATGACGGTGGAGATTGTAGCTTGAATATAGGCGCTTGCAAGTAACCTGCAACAAAACGCCCGGAAGGCAGGCAGGCAGCCGTACGAATGTCCAACAGCGAGAGATAGAGAGAGGGGGGAGGGAGAGGGAGAGGGAGAGAGAGAGATAGAGAGATTGATAGAAAGATAGAGCGTTAGAGACATAAAGAGGTCGAGAGATGAAGAGAGATATAGAGAGATAGAGAGATAGAGAGATATAGAGTGAAGGATAGAGGGAGGGAGAGATAGAGTGATAGAGAGATAAAGAGGTAGAGAGATAGATAGTGAAGGATAGAGGGAGGGAGAGATAGAGAGTTAGAGAGATAGACAGATAGACAAATAGAGAGATAAAGAGATAGAGAAGTAGATAGTTAGAAAGATAGAGAGAAAGAGAGAGAGAGAGGGGGGAGAGTAAGAACGAGATAGAGAGAGAGAGTGAGAGGTAGAGAGATAGAGAAGCAGAGAGATAGAGAGAGCTAGAGATAGGGAGATAGAGAGATAGAGAGATAGGGAGATAGAAAGTAAGGGAGAGAGGGATAGAGGGATAGAGAGAGATAGAGATAGAGAGATAGATAGAGATAGATAGATAGAGATATATATATATAGGGAGAGAGACAGTGGACGATAGAGAGGTAGAGAGCTAATCTACATAAATATTGCACTAACAATTACTTACTATCTATGATATCACAGCATAAGTTAAAAATTTAATACAAAAAATCAGTCTTATACAAAAATCAGTCAATACAAAAATCAGTCTTAAAAATATTTAATAGACAATATCACAGAGCGTCTTATCTTAAAATACAAACAGACCAAGTAAATCAAGCGGTCTATATCTATCAGTCAATTGTACTCTAAAATTTAAACATTCACTCATTGCACACACGCACCCATTCACAATAATAAATACACTCACACAATTTAAAAACGAAGTATATGGGACAAAACAATATAAATTAACATAAAGAAAACACATCTGTTTGTTCCCTATGTGGATGTAAGTCTATATAGCACTAAGACCACAGGCCTCATCTCTGGATGACTAGGGATCAAGCTCGAGGAGGTGTTTAATGATCGCCGTCTTAAATCCGCACAAAGATGAAAGGTTGCGCAGATTTAGTGGTAGAGAGTTACAATAGCACTCATATTGGACCTGGAAAGATCTCATACCAGCTTCCGTCTGCACTCTTGGGACCGAGGATTCTTGTGCATCACCCCTGCTAGTGCACCTGGACTGGTGTTTACTGAAAAATGCCGCTAAATAACTTGGTTCATTGAGTCGAAGGATTTTATACATAAGGATGGCGGCAAAATATATCCTTCGACTGTCAACGCGCAACCAGCCCAACTGCTTTCTATAGGGGGTGTGTGCTCATTCCTCCTAACACCATATATAAATCACACACATGTGTTGTTCAGTCTCTGAAAACGTATTTTTTGCTCGCCAAACGCGTCAAGACACACTACAGCGCAGTGGTCAAGATGAGGTGAGACTAGAGCTTCAACCAATCTTCTGCGCAAAGCCTCGGTGGTACATGCCCTTGTAAACCGCATGCTGTAAAGGGCTTTGTTTACTTTTTTAGTTATACAATCGACCTGCGGTTTCCACGTTAATTTACTATCTAATGTGCAACGGCACGCCCATGTTCACGCACGAACACGCACACGAGCGCACCTTTACTGTAGTCCGAATACACTACATGCAAACTGGATACGCGCTATAGCCCCTTCCTGCGACGCTCGTGACGTCACACCCCCACTTTTCCACCGCCTAGACTCAATCAAGCAGCCTTTAAATCGGCGTGCGATTGCGAATTTCGGCAGTACCGTCCGGAGCTCCGGGCACGCAAGGAGCACCTTCGCGGCTGAAGCTACGACAG
The DNA here is from genome assembly GCA_900490015.1 of Megastigmus stigmatizans. NCBI lineage: Eukaryota > Metazoa > Arthropoda > Insecta > Hymenoptera > Megastigmidae > Megastigmus > Megastigmus stigmatizans. Next base: position 5,287 of record UELV01079299.1, on the reverse strand, counting down.
ACCCACACTCTCTTTGCCTGGCGCTCCGCAGTATTTTTCCAAGACTTTTTCGCACTGACAACGCTTCTTAGTGTCTCCCCCACCCTGTTCACCACTGGCGCTCCAGGGTGAAGCTCCGCGAGTCGAGAGGCGCTCCTCCGACATCCTGATAGCTAAAGTCCAAAAGACATGCGCGTGCGAAATCACGGATTCAGAACGTAAAACCCAAACTCTGTACAAATAAATAAGAAGCAACGTTTTTCTTTCATAATACTATCGATTTAATTTAATTTGTGTAAGTTAACCTTATCTTTTCAGATATCGTTTTGTGTCAACCGAGGACCAAATAAACCAACTCTTTTTCTCTACCATATCTTTTCTTGTTTATTTAAATACACCCCTTTCCAAGAATCCTGGTAAACTCAAAACATCCGGGGAAAGAGTATAAATGTTACACAGCGCACGAACAGGAACGATTTTGAAATTTCTGAATAAAATACGGGACAGAATGACATTGCTTCTTAGTTATTCCCGCGATACGTTCCGAGAAACACCGTCTGACAGTAAATATGCCCCGCACTACCACAGCCGAGTGGATCGCGCAAAACAGTAGTACACAGCGTTGTATACAGGAGCAAACCCGCACAATTACATCGTTGATAAAACTAAACGAGAATTTAGTTGCGCACAGTTTAGAACTCGCGCAAAGACACAGGGATTTAGAATTTCAGCTCACAAAAACCGAGAATGCGAGTAATGACTGCCAACAAAAGGTATACGCAGTTGAAAGGAAAATGATCAAGGTGTTCGGCCGCTACAATGAGGCTTTAGAATATCTTGCAATTCACGTCGAAAAATTAGGTGAGAAATTTATGAATACACCTTTGTCACGATTTCGGGAACACAGGTTATCTGCAAACGCATAGAAACTTTTTTTTCCTCTCTCTCTCCTTCCTCGTCTTTTAAATTTCGGTTTGTATCCGACCTAATGAAGGTATCCTGGATTTATAAGATCAAAAAGACACAGATTTTGTCAGAACTGCACGCACTTAGACTTGACACAGATGGCAATATAGATACGCTTAGACAAAGACTGGTAAAGTACGCCCGAGAAAACCCGCACGATTTCGTGGAGAAACCACAAGATCCACCAGACTACGACGAAGATTTAGATCGAACTCGCGATTAGGAAGAAACCGCAAGAGAAATAGCCACTCTCTCGTCACAAGACGAAACAGCCCCGATTACCACAATGTCAACAGAGTCACCCGCAAGCCAGGCACAGAACACATTCGTAACCACTACAGTAATAGACCAAATGCGGAAATGGGGATGCCATTTCCATGGGAAAAACCTATACGCTTTCATCGAACGTGTAGAAGAGCTACAAACAGCATATAACTTTTCGGACGAACAGTTACTGCGAGACCTTCCGGAACTGCTCCGAGGTACAGCCCAACTGTAGTACCGAAACGTGGCTGCCATTCTCACTAGCTGGGAAGGCGTCAAAGAAGCGCTGAAAGGATATTATCTGGCTCTGGGCGAATTACGACACCTAGAACGACAAATAATCACTCGACACCAAGGAGAAACGGAGTCGATTAGAACTTACGTCACCGACCTAATAACGCTGATGAGACGTAGAGGAGGCATCGGCAACGCTCAACAAATGGAGCACCTATATTACAATATGAAGCCTAGTCTTCGCCTGCATATCAGACTACAAGAAATTCCAGACGTCTGCAGTTTGATACAGCGCGTTGAAGAGGTGGAGGAGACACAACGCCAAATACAGACTGGTCCATCCTTTAAGAACCCGACGACGTACATATCTCGCAACGCAAATACAGTAATGAACGTACAGACGCCTTACGACCGCTCGACACATTGCTGGAAATGCAAGCAACTCGGGCACGATCGCTTTCAGTGCAAAAACGCCGCGAAAAAATTTTGCTCCCACTGCGGTGTAGATAACGTGTGGTCCAAAGACTGCAGATGCCCTCGTCAGGAAAACTGAACACGGGCCGGGCCGTCGAATCCCGCCACCCGGCCCGCACAATAAATTATGGACGCCCGTATATCGACATATTTATTAAAACAAAACGATTTTCCGCGTTGATAGATTCAGGGTCCGTATGCTCGTACGTTAATCTTCGTACCGCCGATTTCTGTATGAAAAACGGGTGGATAAAAACGCCAATTAATCAAGCAGTCGCGATGGCTGACGGCTCGACCACCGCGTTAAACACACAAATTGCTGGCGAATTTAAAACGCGAAAAAATAAAACGAAAAGCGCATTCTGTATAATGGAAAATCTTAGTCATCATTTTTTTCTAGGCATGGACGTGTTGACTCGTTTAAATGCACGGTTATTTATCGACGGAGAACAAATTATGCAATTAAACTCCCCCTTGCAGAGCTGAGAGAAGTCGAAACGGCCGACAGATTATCGACACTAACCGTAAAACAAATGCAAGACGTCGATAAATTTATAAAAAACGAAATGACACTATTTAACGAAATTAAAGGGCCTACCCCGCTTGCCACACATAAAATCAAGTTAATGCGGGAAATAACTCCCATTAAGTAGCGATATCGCCCCCGTAATCCGGCTATGCAACAAATCATAAATGAAGAAGCTTCTAAGATGCTCGAAGAAGGGGTTATTCGCCCTTCGTCTAGCCCTTGGAGCTCCCCAATCGCAATAGTAAAAAAAAGGACGGGAAACCGCGTTTTTGTGTAGACTTTCGTAAAATCAACGAAATTACAGATAAAGACGCGTATCCACTGCCACAGGTAAATGCCACACTCGTGAACTCAGAGGAGCACATTTCCTTTCAACAATCGATTTAAAAAACGGCTACTAGCAGGTACCTTTAACAGAAGACAGCTGCGCGATCACCGCGTTTACCCTACCGGGCCGCGGGCTGTTCGAATTTACGGTTTTACCTTTCGGATTACACGCGGCGACGTCAACTTTCCAACGATTACTAGACAACGTAATCCCGTCAGAACTCTGGCTAATTAGCTCCGCATGCTTTCGCATACTTCGACGATATAGTAATCGCTACTCCTACCCTCGAGAAACATCTCTCGGTGCTACACGACGTTTTTCAAAGATTATGAGGAGCAAAACTGAAACCGAACCCCGAAAAATGCCACTTTGTACGCCGACGGTTAAAATATCTAGGACACGTAGTCGACCAAAAGGGACTGCGAACCGACAGTGACAAAATAGCCGCGATCACAAGATTCGAACCACCGAAAAACATAAAAGAAGTTCATCGTTTTCTTATCCTACTATCATGGTACCGCCGATTTATTAAAGATATTTCGCGCATAGCCGCACCTTTAACTATACTCCTCAAAAAGAAGCAAAAATGGCTATGGGGCCCCGAACAACAAAACGCGTTTGAAATTTTACGCGCGAAACTCATCGAAGCCCCGATACTAGCTTGTCCAGATTGGACTAAAAGATTCGTATTACAAACAGACGCAAGTAAAGAAGGTTTAGGTGCAGTCCTAACTCAAGGAGAGGGCGAAGATGAAAGAGTCATCGTGTACGCTAGCCGCACACTAAACAAAGCAGAAAAAAATTACTCGGTTACAGAGCTCGAATGCCACGCAGTTAGATGGGGTATATGGAAAATGAGGGATTACCTAGACGGCTATCATTTTACAGTCATAACTGACCACCAATCTCTCAAATGGCTCCACAAAATAGACAACACTTCCGGTAGATTAGCTCGGTGGGCCCTAGAACCCGGGCAATGGAATTCCGATATAAAATATAGAAAAGGCTCCGAGAATACGGTCGTAGACGCGCTTTCGCGACAACCACTCGAGCTGGCCGAAACGACCAAAAAAATCGACTGCCTATGGTATATACAAATGCACAAAAAGGTAACCGATACACCGGAAAATTTTCCCGAGTTTTGCATAAAAAACAACCGTTTATATCGTCGTATCTTGCACTCCCTTGACTTCAAAAACAACGATCCTAGCAATGAGTGGAAAATATGCGCCCCTAACGATGAAAGACTGCGAGTTTTAAAAGAGGCGCACGACGACGCCACCGCAGGTCATTTAGAAGTTACAAAAACAGTAGCACGGTTAGCATATTTTTATTATTGGCCGCGGATGTTTCAGGAAGCCGCAGTTTGCGTGAGAATTTGCTCAAATAGCCAAACAAATAAGCCACAGCAACAGCTTCCTGCAGGGAAAATGCACGCGACGCATGTAGAACAACCATGGGAAATGGTCTCTACGAACCTCATCGGACCTTTACCCCGCTCTAACGCCGGTAATATATGGCTGCTAGTTATGCAGGACCGTATGACGAAATGGATCGAACTTAAGGCGCTCCGAAAAGCCACCGACTCAGCGATCGCAAGCTCCATTAAGACTGAAATAATTTTACAGCACGCATGCCCGCGATATATAGTAAGCGATAACGGTCCTCAGCTAATCTCAAAAGAATTTACGAGCGTGTTAAACGAATGTGGCATCGAACATAGGAAAACGTCCCCGTACACGCCCCAGTTTAACCCTGTCGAACGCGCGAATCGCGTAATCAAAACGATGATTGCGCAATATACAGGAAATAACCAGAAAAAATGGGATACGAACCTACAAGAACTCGCGTACACGTGTAATACAGCAAAAAGCGAAAGTACCAGTTTTTCCCCAGCTTATCTCAATATTGGAAGCGAATTCGCTCCACCTGGAAGCCTCCAACAAAAAATAGGCATACCTACAAATACGAGACAGGAATCGTGCATCAAAAAAATTAAACACGCGCTAGAATTAGCTTGGATTAAAACGGCCCAAAGTTTTAAAAAACAAAGCCGTTATTACGATTTGCGACGCAGAGGCTGGGCTCCCGCAATCGGAAATAAAATTTTTAAAAGAACACATATCCTGTCAAACAAATCGCAAAACGTTAACGCGAAATTGAGCCCAAAATTCGAAGGCCCTTTCGGCGTTATCAAAAAAATCTCTCCATGGACGTGTCGAAAAATTTATCGACACGTCCATGTTCGCGATCTCAAACCTTACGAAACGCGTTTGGATTAAGGGGGGATCCTACTTTAGGAGGCCAAAAAAACGTGTTTTTTCATGAATTTTTTTGAGGTAGAAAAAAAAACAAATGCAGTGTAATTTTCAGATCATTTTATTTATTATTTGAACCAGTTGAAAAAAAATTTTTAGACCAAAACATTAAATAGAAGCTGAGTTATGAGCATTTTTACACAACGCCTCGTAGTTCGAGTTGTCAATTGGCGGGCAGGATGCAGCTCGTAATTT
>UELV01079297.1:13982-25669 GCA_900490015.1 Megastigmus stigmatizans | reverse complement strand
CCTGCCTATTTCAACCGGCACTTACCGCTGCAGCCATCTATCGAAAAACGGCGGAAGCAAAATTGTACACCTAATATTTCTTGTATTCAGTGTATTTTCTTCTACTCGCTTCAGTTTATTTGAACAAAATGCTCTTGAACAATACTTAATAGTCAATTTTTTAAATACATTTCATTAATTACATAAAATTGTATACACTTTACCAATTGTCTTAATAACATTTCATGTTTTTAAGTAAATAATTATACACAATTAAATTTACCGATTGTAAGTGATAAAACATAGTGTATTAGTCTTTTACCAAAACCGCATTAAATTTGAATTTTTAAATAAATACAATTAACTGTTTATTTATTTATATAAATCTTACAATTTCTGATGGCGAAATTAGACTAAAGAAAATTGTGAAATAATTAAAAAAATTTAAACTATTCTTTTTAGGTTCGAATAGACGAAATTACTTTTTGTGCAAAACAATGAGATCCGCGTTTTTGAATGGGCCAAAGTTTCGAAAATATTCAAGAAATAATATTGATTTTGTACATTAGCGTAAACGTATATGAACTGAAAAAGAATACACGTAGTTGTATATTTTAAGCATAAAGATAAGAATCTTAAATCCAAACTGTATAAAAAAATTTATTACACGTTTACCATTAGTTTAATCTTGTTTCCCTTCAAACGATAACCAATGTGTATCCTAAAGAGTTTTTGTATGTTGCCAAGTACAGTACCAGCAACAAAGAACTTGTTTCATACGCTACTTCTCAGGTCTCTTCTCTTGAGCGCAAATTAGATGTGCAGTCATCCCAGCTAGAGGGACTGTACAAGGATCGGTTAATGTTACTGCATGAAAATACGATTTAATGGATAATATAAATACTTTTCTCAGTAAGGTTTCGGGAGTGGTCGATGATATCGCGGGTCAAATAGACTTTAATAAAAATCAAGTAAAATTAATAAAAGAAGATAAAGATTGCGACTGAAATGAAATCAATGGGTCGCGGGTGCTTGTCTCTTTGGGCTCCGGAAATAAATCTCCCTCTTGTTGCTCTTGTTGCGAGGGCTCTGGCGCGGGTTCTGCCGAGAGTGCTGAGCGTTGTAAATTACTTATTAATGGAATACTTGAAAATAATGTTTCGAATGAAAATCTTGAGTATGCTGCTTTTACAGTACTCGGTACTCTCCTTCCTACGCATCATAGGGAGAACATCGTTGGAGCTTGCTTTTTGCAGCCTCACGACGCGAGCAATGAGAGGGCGAAGGAGACTAAGGATAGCTGGTTATCGGCGTCCAAGAGATCGCCGCATTGTGTGGTTCGTCTTGCCATCAGGAAGCGCGCGGCTGAGGTCAGTCGAGCTAAGCGCGCGCTCGCCAATAATTACCAATTATGTCAAAACCGCTTTTCCTGCCCTTGAATCTGTCCGTCGCTTGCCAGATAGAAAAGTATTTATCAATGAAATGCTCCCTTATTAATCATTTAAAAAATTTTTAGACCTCAAGCAGCTTGGCTTTGAGACTGAGTTCTAGATATATCTGGCACAGCGGTGGCAGATTTCTCGTCAGGAGGATGGGAGGCGAGTGTGCGCATATTTTCACCTCTGCTATAGATCTGCGAGTAATAGCTGATGCTTGTCGTGGAGGGATTGGCCGACTCTTTCTCTCCCTCTCTCTTTCTCTCTTGTCTGAACTTGTCTGAACCACTCCGACCTGTTTCTACTGCAACAAAACCGGTGCATCACTGCCATCGCACAGCGTCTGGCGCCTGGTGGCATTGGAGGTGGAGTGCATTGCGGTGGGGAACGTGAGTTTTTTACCACTTTTCTGCAGCGTCCCTCAACTTTGAGGTTATGCTACATTGCGAAATTTTTCGCCATTAATTGGCAGAAGTGCTTCCTCGCTAAATCTATCCTCGTAGTAGTTGGCTATACTCCCGCACTCCGCTACTAAATTCACACTACTGCACGCTTTCACTTCCCAGCACGCGCGTGCGCTTCTGTGCAAACCTAACCGCCGATTCTCTTACGCCACCCATGGCCACTTTTACCTCTACCTGCTTCGCAAAATTTATCCTGGAAAACCTCACCATCTTTCAACGCGTGCTGATGGCTATCGGCTTCCCCTTCTTACCAGATCTGTATCGGACATCAGAGAGTGGCTACCTGGAAGCGATAGAACAGCTCCTCGTCATCTGAAGCAGCTGTTGTGCCTGTGCTCCCTGCCTCTCAATCAAACACCAGAGCTATCGTCATTCGACTCTCGTCGCCCCAAAACCGTGACCTGCTAATCTCGCGCTCCTCCAGACTGAAGGACAGCACATGCGACTTGATTTTAGGAAGCGGCGGTGCTGCGCATCTCTTTCTCCGTGGTCTTTGACCAAAGGGCGTGCATGAGCTACTTAAACAGGCTCTAGATGCGCAGAAGTGCCTAAACTATGCCAGGCCGACTGTGCGTGACTTGGTCGTTTGTATGCGTGCCACGCCGACAAGCCCACTTGTCCCGATTTTTTCTCAGACTGACTTGAATGCGCTGCAGCCTGCGCCACGCAACACTTGAAGGCTTCAGGGTCGGTCCTCTTCTTCTTTTTCTTTAAATTCATCGCCGCTTCACGGCACAAATAGCGCCACTTTTTCTTCTTCCCACATCACTGTCTCTCACACAAACGTCAATCGGCTAAAAACACACTTTTCTTTAATCGAAGCATATTTTTCTATTCACCCCGTCGATGTTTTAGCCGCGACGGAAACATTTTTAACAGAGCTTGATGATGACTCTGTATTACAGCTGCCTGGCTACTCTTTTTTCCGACACGATAGACTGGGCAAGGAAGGTGGTGTTATAGTCGTCTATATTCGAGGATCGCTCAAAGTAAGGACACTGGATCAGTATGACCCGCTCTTTAATAACACCCCTGAATTCCAGTTTCTTGAAGTATCAAATACGAATACTTCGCTTCTTTTTGCTATATCCTGACCTGTTTTTTGATACCCTCGTTAATCTACTGCCACTCTATCGAGGTGATATAGTTACTGGAGACTTCAACATAAATATGGGGGCTGTAAGCCCATCATCTAACCATCTACAAGCAAGCATCGACTCGCTCTCACTCTATCTGGTACCGTCATCGCCAACCTATCATTCCATGCAAAGAGACCACCAGGCGCATACTTGGATTGACCTCTTCATAATTCACGATTCCTCATCTCTCATACAGTACACAAAATCCTCTTCACCCTTCATATCTGGTCATGACCTCACAAACATTAGAGTCAAATTTTCTGTCCCTCCAAATGAGCAGAAAACAATTCAGTCGCGTTCTCTAAATACCGTCAGTATGACCGTCTGACCAGCTCGATATGTAGCCACTTAAACAATCATTTTTCGGCCGACCCACAAGAATATATCGCAGCTTTACTCGATACTAATTCATTTCCTGCTTTTAACCATTACCCCTCTGTAACTTCTCGAGTAAACTCTCTAACAGATACTCTTTCTGACACTATTCTTTCCTCGTTTGACGAAGTAGCACATCTCCGCTCGATCAAAATCTCGAACTCTCGGAAGCCATGGGTTTCTCTTGAGATATGCGACTTATGCGTGAGCGTGATACGCGCTACAGAGCTGCCAGAAGATCTGGCTCTAACACTGACCTTGAGCGCTATAAATCAGCTCGCAAAGTGGTCTGCAACTCAATTGATTGAGCCAAAAATAAATTTTACGCAGATCGCCTCGCCAACGCTCCAAATGCCTCCGCCAAGTGGCGTGAGCTGAGGAAGATGGGTGTCTCTGTCTCAAAACGCGTTTCGCCCTTTACTTCTTTCTCTCGCTCAGACCTAAATCGGTATTATACCAGTGTAGCCACAGCTGCAGTGCCCCTTTCGCCTGCTACGCTACAGAGGCTCTCACTGGTATCTGCAAATGCCTCCCGGACCTATGGAGGCGATTCCTTCTCTCTCCTTACGCGGAGTCGGCTGGCATGTACCACCGAGGTATTACGCAGAAGGCTGGTTGAAGCTGTAGTCCTACCCCATCTTGATTACTGCGCTGTGGTGTGTCTTGACGCGTCAGACGAGCAAAGAATTAGGCTACAGAGACTGAATAACACATGTGTGCAATTTATCTACAGTGTTAGGAGGGATGAGCACATCACCCCCTATAGAAAGCGGCTGGGCTCGTTGCGCGTTGACAGTCGGAGGATGTATTTTTCTGCCATTTTAATGTATAAAATCCTTCGACTTAATGAACCAGGGTATTTAGTGGCATTTTTTAGTAAACACCAGTCCAGGTGCGCTAGGAGGGGCGATGCACAAGAACTCTCGGTGCCAAGAGTGCGCACGGAATCTGGTATGAGATCATTCCAGGTTCAGTGTGCGCGCTATTGGAACTCTCTCCCAATAAGTCTGCGCAACCTTCCATCTTTGTGCGGATTTAAAGCGACGGTCCTTAAACACCTCCTCGAGTTCGATCCCTAGTCACTCGGAGATGGGGCCTGTGATCTTTGCGCGCCAAAAATATTTTAGATTTACACTCACATAGGGGACGGACAGATGGGTTTTCTGTATGTTAATTTATTTTGTTTTGTCCCCTATGCATCGTTTTTAATTGTGTAAGTGTATTTATTAGTGTGAGTGGGTGCATGTATGAAATGAGTGAATATTTAAATTTTAGAATACTTGTTTGACTGATAGATATAGACCGCTTTGATTTGCCTTGTTTGTTTGTATTTTAAATAGGACGCTCGGTGATATTACTCTAAATATTTTAAGACTGATTTTTGTATTAAATGTTAACTTATGCTGTGATATCATAGATAGTAAGTAATTAAGTGCAATATTAGTATACAGATTAGTGAAAAAGAAGACTGTATTTTGTAAAATGTAAAGCCATATGTATATGGTTGTTATTCAATTTTGTATTAATTTGCAAATAAACAAATATCTCTCTCTCTCTCTCTCTCTTGTATTGTTATATGATAGATATCGACTGATCTTGTAACTGTTTATTTGTATTTTATGTGACGTGCTGTGATAGTAGTAATAGGTATGTGCAATATTTTAAGACTGATTTGTAAATAGTTTAGTTTATCTGAGTAAGCAAATCTGTGATATCATAGTAAGTGCAATAATAATCTTGATTTGATGTAATTTTTTTCTAAATTGAAAGAAAAATATGTGTAATTATATGTATTATACTTTTTGTAAATATTTACACATAAACAAATATCTATCTATCTATCTATCTATCTATCTATCTATCTCTCTATCTAGCTCTCCACATCCTCTTTCTCCCTCTATCTTTCTGTTTCGCTTTCTCATAGTCTATCTGTCGCTCCGTCTCCCTCTGGCTCTCTCACTTTCAGTCAATGTCTCTGTTTCTGCCTCTATCTCTGTCCCGGCCTCTCTCTATCTATTTCTCTGTCACTGTCTCTCCGCCACTCTCTTGCTCTCGCCCCTCACTTTCTCAAACACTCTATGACTCTCTATGTCTCGCTCTTACTTTCTCTAACTCTTGCTATCTCTGCATGTCTCACTCTGCTTCGCTGTTACTCTATCTGTCTCTCTGTCCATCTCTGTCACGACTTGCCGTCTGCTCTGAGTATCGCGCGGTATATGTTTTTTTCCACCGACACTCAGATCTATCACTCGTTTCCGCCTACAGAACTAGGTGAGGGCATCGCTGCGATTGCTCGCGATGCGAAGGCCGTGGCTGTCTGGGCTGCATAAAACTGTCTCTATCTTAACCTCGCGAAGACCAAGGTTATGCTCTTCGGTAGCGAAGCCTTCATTTCGTCGCTTGGACCTCGAGAGCATCCCCAAAGTCACTATTCGCGGGGTTCTAGTAACTTACGCATCCCAAATTAAGAATCTTGGTGTCTTGATCACCCCCACTCTCAACTGGGCCCCGTACGTAAACCAAGTTTTGCGTCGGGTGCACTGTTCTCTTTGTTCTCTCAAGCATTTCAAGCAAGCCATATCTATTCCCACGAATAAAAACCTAGTTGAGAGTGTTATCTTTCCACACTTTGACTATGCGTGCGCTGTCTGCCACGATCTAGACAAAACGCGTTGCACCAAGATCCAGCGTGCACTTAATGCGTGTGCGCACTTCGTCAGTGGTCACATACCATTTCGAGGACTTGTCACTCCGCACTGCATTAGCTTAGGGTAGCTTGCTGCCGCCAAACGCCGGGAGTACTTCATAGGCTCCTTGGCGTACAGCATCTCGGCTTATCTCAACCCAGCCTACTCGGCCGGAAACTTCACGCGTATGAGTGTTGACGTGTGCGTGCGTTCCTCCACCCGTCTTCCACCTAGGGTCCTCACCTACTCCACGCCAAGGACAGAGGCCATGCGGCGATCATTCCTTATCACCGCGTCCAACCTCATTAACCAGCTACAGACTCTGGAGTTCGACCCGGACCACCATTTTAAGCACAACTTCTTCAGTCAGCTTCAAGTGCGCGACGGGGCCGACTGGATGCATTGAGTAACGACTGAGTGCTTTCCGGTGGACGGCGGAGAGGCCACTGCCTGTACCATCACGGCAACACCACGGATGCCACCACCAACACCAGGGACCAGCAGAACAGTATCTCAAGAGAATGCCTTTTCTCATTAACTTAATTTTCTTAATTCACTTTTAATTTCTACAGGCAGTATAACGGGACATAGTATTTCACTTTTTAACTTTCACTTAACTTTTATCTGCGTTCACTTTCATTTTTATTTGTTTTTTCATTTTCATTTTTATTTTTAGTTTATATTTTATTTTAGTAGCGCCAAAATATGCGCACTCAAAAGCAGAAGTAGAGAGCAAATTTTGTTAAGTTTTTATTTTTTCTTCTATACTTTATATTATTATTGTTATTACTTTTTCTTTACCACGTACAAATGTATACTCTTTGTTATACCTTTAGTCCACATGGGGTCCTACCCCACGGTCTCAATGAAAATAATACTCTACTCTACTCTGTTCTATTCTCTGTCTCTTTCTGTCTCTCTCTTAGTTTCTCTGACTGTCTCCCTAACTCTCTATGGCTCTCTCTAATTCTCTCTGACTCTCTCTGACACCTTTTGACTCCCTCTTTGACTCTTTATGACTCTGTCTGAAACTTTATGGCTCTACCTGACTCTCTCTCTGACTTTCTATAACTCTCTCCGACTCTCTTCGACTCTCCCTGACTTTCCCTGTCTCTGTCTGCCTCTCTCTCTCTCCCTCTCTCTCTCTCTCTCTCTCTCTCTGACTCTATCTGACTCTCTCTGACACTCTCTCTCTGACTCCATCTGACTCTCCCTGATTCATCCTGACTCTCGCTGTCCCATCCTGACCCTTAGAAGCTCCCTGACCCTCCCTCTCTCTTTCTGCCTCTCTTACTGTCTTCCCATCTCTTTCTGCCTCTTTCACTGTCTCTGTCCTTTTCAGCCTCTCTCTTACTCTTCATCAATCCCTCTTACTCTCTCTAACTCTCTCTGACTCTCTCTTACACTCTTCGACCCTCTCTGATATACTCTGACTCTCTCTCCCTGACTCTCCCTGTCTCTTTTTGCCTCTCTATCAGTCTCTCTCTCTGTCTCTTTCTGCCTCTCTCTTACTCTCTTTCACTCCCTCTGACTCCCTCTAACTCTCTCTAACTCTCTCCGACACTATCTGACACTCCCTGATTTTCCCTGACACTCGCTGACTCTCTCTGCCTCTCTCTGTGTCTCCCGCTGTCTTTCTCTGACTCTCTCTGCCTCTCCCTAACTCTCTTCGACTCTCTCCGTCTATCTCGGATTCTCCCTGACTCTCTGTCTGTCCCTGTCTCTTTCTGCCTCTCTCTCTCCGGTAAGTCTTCGGCATACACGCCTTTTACTTCGCTCTCGCTGTTGGACTTTCGTACTGCTGCCTGCCTGCCTTCTGCCGTTTTGTTGCAGGTCTCTTGCAAGCGCCTATATGCATGCCATCATCTCCATCGTTATCTTCGCTGGGTGTGTTGCGCTTGTAGCACTCTGCTGCATTTTTCCGGCTGTGAGAATGTTGGTTTGCTTCGAGAGTTTGGTGACATTATCGTGAGGTGCTTTTGCGAATGTCTGTGACCAAACAACATAACAGGTGCGTGATTGATTCTACAAGTTTGTGTTTGCCTTGCTCGGTCTGTTCTAATTATATCGTTACGGTCGGTTGAATTATTTTTCGCAGTGAGAGGGCAACACTTACCTTAATTAAAAATTATACATGGGGCAGCAGAAATCCTGCGAGTTTTGCAACCGATCATCGCGAAATCACTCGGCACTTGTTACATGCTTTAAATACAAACGAAGTAGTCATGTTTCGGCATGGCATCATTAAAATCAAGCCAGATGCGCAAAATAATATCAGTCTATTCGCATTGTCGCGATAGCAACAACATAAACGCGAAAATAAATACACCGAAAAGGACGAAAGCAAGGAGGCCTACGGTGGCTCGGTCGGTAGAGCGATGGACTCGTAGTCCGGCGGTCCCGGGTTCGAGCCCAGGTCTCGGCCGATTGACACAAGCACCTCTGTAAAAATATTACATGTGCTTTGTTTACAAACACACCGTAGACCTCCGTCGCTGATTAGCACCGCATGGGAGCATAAATAGAGCGACGTTAAAAAAGATAAAAAAAAAAAAAAAAAAAGGACGAAAGCAAAGTCAAGTAGCGTAAGCGGAGACAGAGGAGAGAGAGAAAGACTGAGCGAACAAGCGCGAAAACCGATATACAAGAGCGAGAAGAGCCGTCGCTCTCACCTACAGAAGCTTCCGCCCCTCTACTCGCCAGCGGTATTAGCAGTAGCCTGCGCGGGGAAGCGTTCAGCGACAGTGCGGTAGTGGTAGCATCGTAGTCGATGTACAGCGGGTTGCTGGTGCGCGGGCGCCTTTACCAACTTCGGCTTACGTGCAGCTGGTTGCCGGTGTGCAGGCGCATTCAATCATACATACCTCAACGCCGGCAACGTTTGCGGACGGTTCTGGCACTGGAAATGTTTTTTCTTCTATCTCCTCAACTCTGGTCGATCTTATGGGAGCACAATTTGAACTGCTCAACAGAACATTGTCCGATTTTCAGTCTCGGGTGGAGCGGAAACTTGATGCGATTAGTTCACATACCCCAGCTGATACACCAGCAGTCAATCAGTTGGACGAGGGAAAGCGGGACGAGGAGCCTGGGAATGGCACAGTATTGAGGTTGAGGCGACCTCCGTCCTGCGTGGTTCGCCTCACCAGCAAAGAACGAATTTTTGACATCCTTCGCGTTAAGCGCACATTTTCCAACAATTATGTCACCATCAAAGACGTTCAATCTTCTCTTCATGGCTCGGAATCTGCCAGCCGCTTGCCAGACCGTAGAATATACATTAATGAACTACTACTGACCGAAGTGTATCGTGAGTTTCTAAGCTTAAAGCTTACAGGCTTTGCGACTTGGCTTTAAATATGTCTGGCACAGTGGTGGCAGGCTTTTGGTTAGGAGGAGGGGTGGTGAGTGCGCACATATTTTAGCCTCCGCTGCAGATCTGCGGGCTGTTTCTGACGCGTACTGTAGAGGGAATGAGTGCTCTGCTTCTCAGAGTCATACTGAGGAAAAGAGCGGCCAACCTAATACTGGTTGCGCAGCTGCAGCTGGGGATTGCTGGTGTGGTGAAGGAGAAAGGACTGAAAGCGGGTTTTATCAATGTGAATTCTCTTAGAGCTCACATTGGCTAAGTCCGTCAATTTCTTAGCGATAATTCGTCCTACCATCTGTTTGGGATCGCCGAGTCGTGGCTTGGCCCAGTCGTCGATGATCGACTCATTCAGATCGATGGATTTAGCATCTTGTGTCAGGATCGAAATGTTTATGGTGGTGGTGTTGCCCTTTACATTAGGAATGATTATAGGTTAAAATACTAGCAAACTCAAATAGTACTGGACCTGGCAAACCAGGTACTCCAAAATATATTTTTTGTGAAGTTTAAAAGGTCAATACGCCACCAATTCTTGTGGGTGCGATATACTGACTTTCTCTGTACTTTTACAGACCTCTGTGGTAACTACAGCCACAAAACTATTATGGGAGATCTAAATGCAGATCTGTTAACGGCGACTGGTGATTCTGAGTTTATTCAGCGGTTAGCTGATGAACTCTCAGTTAAGATCATCCGGCTCGGCTTGATGCATCACACTGATACATGTCACACATGGATTGACATAATGCCTGTAAACGATAACGATACGGTACCCGCCTTTGGGAATAGTCTGGTCCCCTTTCGCAGCAAACACAATATAATTGATGATACTATTGATATTTATGTTGCATCTTCTCCTAAAGATAACTTCTGCTTTCACAGCTATAGTAAGATAAACTCAACTGAACTCAATGGGTTTTTGTGTCGCTGCGACTGGTCGACTTTTCCCACAAATACCTTAGAATCAGACTTTGACATAAATGAGGCGCTTGAATGTCTCCATGTCAATCTGCTGGAGGCTATTAATAAACTTGCTCCGCTCAAAACTGTTACCCCTCGCAGAGTAAAAGCCCTTTGGATTGGCGCTGAGCTTCAGCTACTCATCAATAAACGCAACGCTAGGCATAGACGGTATAAAAGGACTGGGTGTGCCGTGCTCCTGGATGAATTACTACACCTACGTAATGAGGTCGAGATGCGCGTGGATCAAGAGCGAGCCTCCTTTCTCAGCAATCAGCTTTCTGACGCTCTTGATCATAAGAAGGATATTTGGAAGAAAATGTGTAATCTCGGTCTCTTGCCTCAAAGCAGGGAGGAGTTGCATGGTTTTACCTCGGAAGAGCTGAACTCTTAAGGGGTGTGGATGACATACCGCAGAGTGTTGTACTGAAGTCTCTTCCAGTGTTGTGGAATTATATAATTCGTTTATTCAACTCCTCCTTTACTCAAGGAGTTTTCCTGAGTACTTGGAAATGCTTGAAGCATGCTCAGTTAGTGGCTATAAAAAAGATTTCAGCTCCATTCTCAGTCTCGGGCTTTCGCCCCATCGCCTTACTGTGCTTCCTCTCTAAGGTGCTTGAGAAGATTGCAAACTCCCAAATTACCAGCTATCTCTCCAGGACCGGCATTCTTGATCCTTTACAGGCAGGGTTCAGATAGTATCACATTACATGGACAGTCCTGCTGAAATTGACTGACGACATTCATATAGGCATTGATCGAAGGATGATCACTTTGCTGTTGCTCTTCGACTTCAGCAAGGCATTTGACACCATCTCTCCTTCGAGACTGTTGACCAACATGCACGATCTCGAGTTCTCGAGGTCCGCACGCCTGTGGATTAAATCGTATTTACAAGGACGCACTCAACGCGTTTTATCTAAAAATGGTTCTTCTTCGTGGGTTGAGACAAATTTAAATGTACCATAGGGATCGGTCCTCGTCGGCCTTTGCTCTTCAGTCTCTATATTAATGATCTTAAAGACCTCTTTGATCGTGGGACGGTCAAGCATATTTTATATGCCTATGACCTCCAGGTTTACCGGCAAGTGCCTGCAGGTGAACTTCTGGAGGGCATAGCTCGCCCGTCTGATGCGACACGATTGATGTCGATGTGGGCCGAGCGCTTGTCCCTCTGTCGCAATGCTGGCAAGACCAAAGCGATTTTATTTGGTTCTAAAAATTACGTTAATGACTTAGTTAAAATGGCACTGCCAGACGTTGACATGGGGGGGGGG